>PVIR01004625.1:0-77663 GCA_004026965.1 Petromus typicus
AATAATTGTCTAAATATCCAGACCAATATTAGCCTTAAGAGCTAGCTGCTTCATGTCTATAAGCAAAAATGAAACGAAGAGAAATCACCTAAATTATTTACCACAATTTTCCCCTATCTCTGTGCCTGGAAGACATTCAGTAAATCCTTACGGCAGTGAACCGCAATGCTGAGTAAGAACTGTGATTTAGTTGATGCACTGTTTTGTCTTAAAACTTTAATATCAGTACAAATTTTGTGACCACTATGTTTCACAAGCACTTAACTTCAGTTATAAATGACACACGTTAGAAGAAAAAATGGTCTAATGGTAAACCAGGAAAGTAAAGACTGAAACAGGAAACAGAAAAACTGCAAGAAAAAAGAAAAGGAAAAGAAAATCTAATAAATCTGATACACTGCTATCTTTTAAGTGCAGTCACTAGGTCAAAGGACAACAACAAGGACTTTTTACAATATATGCAAGTGACAAGCACTGGACATAAAAAGAACGCTATCTCTGCCTACGCACGGAGGCGTTATACACGTGCTGACAGGCAGCATTTGGTGGACATCCTGAGATCACACTACAGTTATTACTGTGGCAGAAACTGGAATACAGCTACACAAGTCGGGCCATTTTGCTTGCCTGTTACCCCAGAACTCTGAAACTACTGGCTGTCACCTACCACAGAAACAACATTCTCGATTCCGTGTGCAGGAGTAATCTATAATTCTCCAGACTGGCCCAGTCAGGAAGTGTTCAAAACATACCAGCTCAGAGTTTAGAAGCTGTGGAGAAACCACAGAGAGAAACAATTTGAGCTACTCGTCCAGTCTCATAAACCCGACCCTCACTTCAACACACAGCAATGTGCAGCAAGTAACATCTTTTCGTGTGTTCACCCCCGGGTTTTTGCTGTGAACAAGTTTTGGCCTCAGCCGGATCACACTCGTTAGCCAACTCCAACTTTACTAACGTACTGCAAATGTAACATGGGCTACTTCATCAAACACCTCTTTTTTCCCTACTATTAAATTTACAATTACTGGAAAGTAAATACCTACTCGGGCTCTTCACCGCGCCGGCACACGAAACTCCGCACTGGATTTCGATTAAGAGTTAATAACTACGAAGCAAGGGGAGCACAGGCGTGTCTAGTTATTTAAAATACGACGATAAATGCTCCTTAGTTTTCTTTTTGCACGAGTAAGGAAGCAACTCAGACTCTTCTAGAGCCGTAAAAACAAAGCTCAAGAGTGGACAGGAACAGGGCGGGGAAGTGGAGGAAGGTGGAAACGCGCAGCTTTCCAGACCCCGGCCGAGGTCTGAGGCTGAGCCCGAGCCGGAGCCAGGATGACAGACCGGGACCGGACCGGACAGGGGGCGCGGCGCAGCCCCGGGCGCCCAGGCAGCCTCCAGCCCGCTCCGCCCTGTATGGCGGCCGCGGACGGTGGCCACGACTGACCTGCTCGTCTCGAGCGAGGAGTAACGCTCCGGCAGGACCTGAAGGCAGCGCTGGAAAAACCGCACGTGGCGGTCCCGCAGGAAGTCTAGCCGCTCTCCCTCGCCGCTCCCCGGCAGCCGCTCATCCTCTGCGGTCGCCATGCTGCCCCGGAAGCAACTTCCGCCGCCGCCCGGAAGCGGCCGGCGGGACGTGAGCGCGGCCTCGGCCTGGCCGAGTCGGGAGGGGAAGGGAGGGGCGTGCAGGAGAGGGGAGGGGCGAGGTGGGGGCGGGGCCGGCGCCGCAAAGCCGGGAGACCAGTGCTCTGCGGCCCCTGCGTCTCTTAGCTGCCTTTTCTTCTCCATATCAAGCGCCCCAACCTTTTCCACCTGAACCCCAGATGTTGGGAAACACCACTTGTCTTAGAAGTCCATCCCACGAACTCCTAGGTCGGAGCGTTCTCGGATTTTTAGAAGTACAAGAATAAGAGCTTTGAATTGGGTCTGAGAAAATCCTAGCCATAAGGAATATTAGGGAGGAAGGTATGAAAACAGGAACGGATCAGAATACATTTGCTAATTATGCTGCCTTTTGGAAAGCAACAGTTGTAAGCGGCATGCATTGGGAAACAACCTACAAATTAAAACTGAAGATCGGCAAACGTGTTAATGTTATCAGCACCAGGAAAGTTCTGAAAATTTCCTGGTCCTACCAGGAATCATTTAAGTCTATGCACCGGTAGCCATTCACTTCTAATGGCTGTTTAATTTTCAGTAGGATGCTCCCCCCTGACGCTAGCCTGGGGCTGTCCCGCCAGCCCGGAACAACCTTTCCCTTGGTGCAGGGTGTTATATTTATAGTGCTGCGTTGGCTGGTTGTACTAAATGCATCTTTGACTTACGGTATTTTCACTTGACTGTTTAATGAGATGTGAACCTATCATCGGTTGAGGATCATCCGTAATGTGCAGCACACAAACCTTGCAGACATTTTCCCCAAATGTTACAGACTTGACAGAGGCCATGTGTGTCCTGCGTAATCAGTGTCATATCGATTAATAGCAGCAGAACAACATACTCTTCAATTACCTACATGATAGAAACTGAAATGTTGTGCTTCGAGGTGCTTTCAAAAATGGGGATTTGTCTTGGCCATATACTCCTCCTTTTAAAGGTTTATAAAGCAGAAGAAGAGCTCATTTATCAGGTTTAAACGAGCTTCTTCAATATCAGCTGAGCTAATATGAGTATACTTTTGCTAGCTTTCCTAGAAAATGAATTTCTTAAGAAATGTGCCCCATGGACCGGCTGGGATTATACGAGCAATTACTCGCGGGCATCCCTGCATTTCTTTAATAAACACTGCATTAACAAAAGCCCTATTGTCTCAGAGCTGACCTTGGCGCTTTCCTCGGTTAATGAACTCAATTCCCTCTGCACTTCCCTCGCAAACCGAACTGGATGAGAACCGAATCAAGTTTTCCTTTACGGTCAACATTGAACCTGACCACTGACTATGAATCGGTTCTTATCCAACTTGCTTTGCAACCAAAATCCTGGAAACAGTGAAGCTGGCAGAGGAGAGCACCCCGACTGAACTCATAATCCTCCTCCTCACGATGCTCACTCCGGAG
Organism: Petromus typicus; assembly: GCA_004026965.1. Taxonomy (NCBI): domain Eukaryota; kingdom Metazoa; phylum Chordata; class Mammalia; order Rodentia; family Petromuridae; genus Petromus; species Petromus typicus. The sequence goes on from PVIR01004625.1 coordinate 3,057, forward strand.
TTTCTCTTCTACCCTAAGAGCTAAGTAACTCACACACCCACACAAATGCCTGCAGATGCCCAAAACTGAGTCATGTTACACTCATTTGTTAAAATCAAGATGCCTCCCCTAGACACATTTGACAATTCTCATCAACACACTACTTAAGGTAGAGAAGCCAAATATTTCATCTGATTTTCAACTCAAGGCTCAGCAATTTGATCCAAAGCTGGAGGGAAAGTTTGTTATTCTGGACCTACTGAAATGTAAAGCTGGTAAGTAAAAAGCTTTTAAAAAACAAGTGACTTTGACCATGTAAATTGTCTGATATATGCATGAAAGAATCTAATGCCCATATAAAATGTTTAAAAATTGACTAAAAATTAAATACCTGAAGTGTTCAAAGTATAAAAATGACAGAATGTCTATTTACTGTAAATAAGTATTATTTAACCATTAAAGGACAATGTTCGAATTATGTAGAAACACTGAAAATGTATAATGTAATGTAACACTGTGCAATAACAGTAACTAATGTACCCTGTACCATTTGAAAATATGGAGTTATATTTTGGAAAATGGTGTTGGAATTAAAAATGCTTTATTATAGTTTTCTAAATTTCTTATTAATGTACTATTTAAACCAGTATAAGAAATGTTTATTTGATATTTCTATGAATCCACTAAAGACATTTTCAGTTATGTTTACTCTGTATGCTTTATGTAAGGGACCCCATAATAAATCCCTCCTTTGTTTAAGATTCAGTCAGAAATTAATCTTTTTCAGAGAAATTCCATAGTTGCCTTTATTAAAAATAGGGCTGTGAGTATGTACAGTGAGGGAGAATGTGCTTATTATGCTTAAAACGAGGAGTTCAGGGGCTTGAGGATATAGCTCAGTAGTTCTGGCACCTACCTCGCAATCGCAAGATCCCAAGTTCAATCCCTGGTACAAAAACATAAACAAATAAATAAAACTGAGTTCAATCTCCTTCCAAAAAAGAAACCTCTCAATTAACCCATGAGAATAACAACCAGAGCACTTAGCTTACATGGAGGAAATTGAAATCTACATGCAACAAAAGCAACATGTAAGGAAGCAATTCAGTAAGTTTACTCTTATGAATCATAGCTGCTCAACTGTTAAACTCCCATCATACATATTTTATTTCTGAACTGCTTGAAATAATTTTAAAAGTTATAAAGAACAAATGACAAATAAAATGGGTATTTCCAGTTAAATATCTTTTGAGTCAACTTTCTTAATCCTTACCAATAATTGAGTAATTAGAATTCAGTTTCCAAAGTTTGGAATTACGTAGTTTGAATGTTAACTGTTAAATTCGAAAAAAATTTGGCCATTACACAGTGAATTTGAGGCTCAATTCTCAATGAATTCTGAGTGAATTTAGCCTACATATATCAAATTATAATTAGAGATTTTCTAAGATAAAAGTCATAACAAATTTCTTTTCTTTTTTTTTTGAGACAGGGTCTCACTTTGTAGTTCAGGCTGGCCCTGAGCTCAGCCTCAAACTCACATCACAGCAATCCTCCTGCCTCTGCCTCCCGAGTGCTGGGCTTATGGGCGTGGTCCAGGGGAATCGAACCCAGGTCCTTTCACTTGCAAGACAGGCAACGGAACCACTGAGCTAAATCCCCGGCCCACAAATTTCTTATATTTTTATGTGTATAATACCCTTCCTATAAGAACTAATTCAAATTAAGGCCTAGACTTTTATAAAAATGAAATTTTGTTAACCTAAATTGTGTTTTAATGTACAAGTTAGGAAATTAAAAAATTCTTTAGATCAAATATGTTCGTCTGCCAATTTCAAAATACTTTAATTATTGCCAATTACTTTTTAAAAATTAGCCTGTTTCAGATGATATTTCAGAACAAAGATTTTTCTCTATTTTGAGGCAAACAGAAGTAGAAAACTGCCTTAGCTAGTAAGATGTGAAAAACTCAGGTTTTATAAACGGTTTGAAGTGCAGGACTGACAATATTTAGAACAACTGAAGGAAACCAAACAGATGATAGCAATAATAAATGAATAGGATATATGAGATATATTTTTAAAATAAATATTCTCTGTACAAAAGCATGCTTCGAACAAATAAAAATATTTATTACACAAAAATTAATAACGGACAAACTACCAATTTGTTGAACTTACAAAAAGTATTGTTATTTCATAACTTTTTAAAAAAACTTATTTTTGTTATTCAAGCAAACTTACTTCCAAGTTACAAAAGTTAGAAAATTTTAGTTTATAAAATGCCTCTTTGACTGCCTCAATTTATTTTGCTAAACCAGGGCAAAAACAAAGTATCTTTGAAATGCTTATGTATTTAAAGGGATACTGTTTGTAACATAAACTTATATGAGTAACTTTCATATCAGTAATAGGACAAGTATACTCTAAGCACCTCTTAGTAAAAACAGGAACCATGAATGAGGACGCAGCATGAAACTTACAATACCTTTCAGTTTACACACAGCACAATGGTCAACCTGACTAGACTAGTGATCTTTAAAGACTATGGTTAGTCATGCTCTCCTGGTACAACTAAATATACTAATCCTCTCCTCAAATGGATGGTAATTCCATTATCTCATCATTCCATTTCTCTACATCCCTTGTCTCCAGGTTGGAACAGCCCTAAGGAGAAAAAGAGAAAAGCAATTTTATATATGTAGGAAAATTCTTCATAAGACCCAAACCTATCTGATTGAATATTAACTGTTAAAAATATATATTTGCTTTATCAGCCTGTTACTGTAAAATAAACAAGTTGCACTACAGAGTACGAACATGCAGTCATTAAATTTCTATAAAGTGAATACCCCTTCTAACTCCTTTTTACCTGTGTGGGATACGGAGAAGTGGCCCAGAACCTGTTGGTCCTATGCTTTTGGTCCGCTCTTCCCAACCTTTGGTGGGCTTGTAAAGCCTAGAAGGATCTCTACTAACATTATTTTCAACCTGTGATTAGAAAGTGGTTTTTGAAAGCATATTTGGTATCAGGTAAATAATAATAAAACTGTCAATTTTCAAACTAATTATACATAAACAGGTAAAATGTGGACTACATCAATCTATCAATAAATAATTCTTTTTCTAGTTGTATTATTTTACTCTATTTCTACTATAAGAGAAATTTAATATAGTTAAGTACAATAAATAGTAACATAGCCTGACAATACGTTTAGGATATATAACTACCACTAAATATGCTGCTTAATCCATGATGATCATCCATGGTTTTATTTCTGAGCATTACTATTGAGAGTAAGCAATGTTCACAGCTACCATGTGTATACAACAGTGGTTCATATAGAAAGAATGAAGGAAGTGATGAACAGGAAGAGAGAACTCAGAGTGAAAGGGTTCTTACAATGTAAAACGGTAGAATTCAAACAGTAGTCATTTCAAGTATATTTTTATGCTTTCTGACATACAAATAAATGTGAAATTGAAAGTAGATACAGAAATAAGTACAGGAGAATATATTTGGTGCCAGTATCCTTACAAATCAAGGAATTATGATAACTAGGAGAGAGATCGAGAAAGCTCATCAGTGGTTACTATTATGGTTTATAACCCAGAGCCTCCCCTCTCCCCAAGCCTCTGAGACTTCAGCAAAGCCACTGGATTAGAGGGTTTCTAGCTGGGTGGTTCTGAGGAGGTGGTCACAGGGGCATGGCCTTGGTGAGGCCTTCTGTCTGCCATCCCTTGAGCAGCTCTCTTCCACCATGCACTCAGCGGTGCTGTCCTGTCTTAGAGCCGAGACTGTGGGCTGAACCCTCTGCGTACTGTAAGCTGAAATAAGCCTTCCCTCCTTTACGTTCCAGTGTCCCAGCAACAGGGGAAGTGACTACGACAGGTTCTGAATTAAGAGTTAGAGGAAGAGGTTCTGGAAGCTGTTGAATAGTAGCCATAGTAACTTTAAATCAAATTTTGTTCTGTATATTTCAAATTGAATTTTTAATATCTCTATAATAAAAAAGGATAAACATTGGAGGAGAAGATATGCTTGTTATTTGAATATTACACTGCATATATGTATTGGAATATTATGTAAGTATCCTGTTACTATGTAAAAGTTTCTCTTTATCTGGTAAAAAATAAATTTAAAAGATAAAAATAATCGCAGTATTGTGTACCTTTTCCTTTAATTTTGCCAATCGTCTTTGTTTTTCTGCCTTTTCTTCTTCCTTTGCTTGCTTATCTAGAATTTTCAATTCAAGTTTATATAAATCCTAAAAGAAAAACAAAACATTACATTTAGAAAATAAAAGTAACTAGAATCTGTTTCAATGTTTAGCAGTTTGCTAATAAAATTAAACTATTAGTACTCCTTCACTGTTAAATCTTTCTAATAAAAGCTAAAACCTTTGTTTTCTCTACATATAACTAAGATCTGTACATCCTTTCAGGTATCACTTTCTTTTAGATGTTACATGTTTCACTTTAAAGTTTAATCTGAAACTTCTTTTAAATGATACGTTAAGTTCATTTTCAATTATCAATACAAGTAAGTATAGCTGTAGATCTCTCAAGCTATTTTATGTTTGCTATCTTATTGGTTATCTTTTTTTTAGTCGTTTATTTATATAACTTGCATACCCTTTTGTGTGATGAGAGGACATGGAATCTTTGTTTATTCTGAAACATTTTATATTTGCAATAAAAGAAATGAACTAAAATTTCCACCACAGATGTATTTTGTCTTCTTTATACCTGTTATTTTTTGTTTTATGAATATTGTTGATACACATTTTGATGCACGTAACAATATATAACAGTTGTATCTTACTTGCACCCCCTTGCATTTTAAATACCCTTCCTTGCCTTGTTTAATATTTTTTGGACTCAGTTCCACTTTGTCTTTATTAACATTTTTCTTATTCACATTTATTTAAGTGACCTATAATCTTTCTATCCCAACTGTTTAAATACACATCAAGTATCTACAGTGCACAGAATAAACAAAAACCACAAAGCCTCAGCCCTCATGGATCTTTCATTGACAGTGGGCGATAAACAGTGAACAGACAAGCAACTCACACACTGCCCCAAGTAAGCCTCTGTCAGGTCCGACATGCAGCAGAGATGAGACCTCTGGCCAGGCCCAAGCTACCTTTCCAGTCCTGTTTCTTCCTGGTTCCCATCTCTTCCTTTGTGCTCTAAGAATATTTAAAAATTTATAGTTCCCCCATAAACCAAGCTGTTACATGCCTCCAACAGTTACTCATGCTCTTATCTCCATTAGCAAAGGTTTCTACTTCTTTTTGCATTTTCTCTTTCAAAATTAAACTCATTACCTTCTAATATATAGCTATGTTAAACATCTCTCTTTCTGTATATCCACTTCCTAAAGTGCTCTCTTTGTACTTCAAGCAACATACTCTTTAACACTTTATTCTGAAACCCTCTACTTGTGTGTATCTTTCTCACGAGATTATAAATGATGAGAAATTAGGGTGTATGGCATACTAATGCTATTTTACACAGGTCGATATGATGTAAAAGACGTCTTCAGTTTATTTTTGCTGAACTGCATCTGGAATACCTCCATGGATAATATTCAAAATTTATTTAGGAAATGTATTTACTCACTCTTTCTTGAAACCTGGAAATTTCATCAGCTACAGTCTTCCTTTTTTCCTCCTTTTCTGCCTTTTCCCTTATCTCTTTTTCAAGCCTCAGAAATTCTTCCTGTTCTTTCTTCTGCTGGGTATAACTTTCTAGTAGTACTTTTAATTTAAATTGGCGTTGGCGCTCTTTTTGCTGCTTCTTCTCTTTCTCTTCTTCTTCTTTTAACTTAGAAGCATATTTCATTGACAGTTCTATACTCTTCTGTTTTTTCCAAGCTTCAACTGCAAACTTCTGTTTCTTTCTTTCTTCCTCTTTTTGCTTTTGGTTACTTTCTACTTTATTATGAAAATGCACAGGAATGTTGTCTGCCTTTTCTTTTAACTTGAAAATTTCTTGCTTCTTTTGCTGTTTTGTAGTTTTCCAATTCTGAATAGACTAGATGATTTTTTAAAGATAGAAAAAAAATGGTTTAAATAACCCAAACATCAATTCCATTTCTCTAGAAGGAACATCGATTAGAAGATGCTGCATAGTTAGGTTTTTAAGCTTTGTTCTAAAGCAATACAATTTTTTTTAAACTTCTGTTCTTATGAAGTATTTTTCTCTTTTTTCCCTGCTTTGTTTTCATGGGGAACATCCCTTTCCTCTAATCACCTCACTTTAGCATACGTGTTCTCTTTCCAGGCTTAGAAATCTTTATGAATGACCTTTCTCTAGTCAAATATCAGAAAAGGAATTGAAATTGGGGTAGTTAAGAGCAAGATCCTGAAGCCAGACCATCTGGAACCAAAGCCTGGCTTTGCTGTTTGCTAAGGATGACCACTGATGAGCCACTAACCGACTTTGTCCTCATTTTGCTTATCTATGAAGTGGAAGGTACAACTTCTTGTACAGGAAGATTAAATAAATCAGTGCCTGGCACTTAAGTGCTTCTTTACTAGTGTACTTAAAATACCTCGGGAACTGTACATAAGAATAGGTAAAGATTATTTAAAATTCAAGTAGCCTTCTCTATGCCACAGAAGATATATTACCTTTCCCCCAAAAGAAAAAAAAAATTTTTCCTCACCCTTCCTTATTAGATATCATTCATTAATTCATTCAATTCCTATATATGCATGGCAATGTGACAGGATCCATAAATAATTAAATAATGTCAAATGCCATCTAGTACAAGGCTACTCAAAACACCAATCCCTAAAAACCAATAGTGCTTGCCAAAATGTGAATCAGTGTACTGCTTTTTTCAACAAGTTTTCTATGAAAAAAAAGTCAACTGAACTAAACAGTGTGATTACTAGATGGTTATCACGCAATTACTTCATTTCACTATAGACCAATGGAGACCAGTGTTTCCAACATCCACTCCATGGACCACACTGCAGCACTCTATCTAGGTACAATAATGACAGAGTCACTCCACACCACATCACTCAACAAGGTATAAAGCAAGTGTTAGTGAAAGGCCAGGGGACTACTTATGTTTGGGTGGGCAAGAAGAAGGTGGAATCTGATCTGGGGAAATTCCAATAGGCTTGGAGTAGGAGAGGAAGAAGATGGTATAGAAAGTGAGAACAAGACAGTCAAAGGCATCCAGAAAGTTCAAAGCATATCTGAAAGTGCTAAGTACTCTCATCTACACAAAATAGTCTAAAAGAAGCGAAAGATAGACATGGCACATTGCTAACATCTTAAACTCAGTAGATTCACATACAAAGTCCTGCTATCTTCCCTCAAGTTCCCTTCTCTCTAATAAATATTCAACTTTAGTAAACTGGCACCTCTTCAGTCTTATGTCCAATCAGTCGTCATGTACAGGAAATAAAAGTGGCTGGGAACGGAGCAATCTGGAATTGCTATGGTGGACTTTTACTGCAAGAAGCAATGCCTGTTCCTTTTTTGAGAGAAGGAGTTCTCAAATGTAAGCTTGGAACAAATAATCCAGAAGACCGAGTAAAGCAGCCCACAAGTTCTGATTAGGTCTGGGGTTTGGGCCTGGTAACTTCTAACAAGTTCTCAAGTGATGGTGATCTTATTGGTTCAGGGAGCCACTTTAAGAAACCCATGTTTTTGTATTCTAGAAGGAAAACTCAATTTTAACAGCTTATTACTTTGAACCTTTAAAAATGATTTATATTTCAAGAATAATTTTTAAAACTCCCAAAATCAATCTCTCCACAATCAACTTATTTCAGAGAAAGAAAAACAAGACCAAAGAAAGAAGCTACTTTTTCTAAAACTTTAAACATGAAACTAGTATTTCTTTAATACTCTAGGTATGTCATCTGTTGGACAGATGAGTACACAAAATCTATTATAAAATACAGTTAAGACTGGCAACATCTGGGGTCTCGTGATAATCATAGCATCTAGTGGCTAGATGTCAGAGGCGCAATTAACCACTCTATAATGTACAGATTATCCCAAATAATCCACAGTGCCAAGATTGAGAAATCATAAGTTAACAAAAGACTCACTAGTATTTTTGCGAAAAATGAAACTTAAGAGGTATTTGCTACAAGGATAATGTCTTCTCTATGATAACCAAAAGTCTGTATCTTTAAGCAAAAAAGCTGAGCTTATATATCTCAGAGAAATTTTTTCTTTCTTTGGTAGTGATCCAGGTGATGGGACCCATGGCTGTGTGCTAGCTAGGGAAGTGCTCTACTTCTGAGTTATAGGCCTAGCTCATTCAAAGAAACTTTAAGAGTCAAAATGTTTTCTCTACTGCCTCTTGATTTTCTAATCAAAATAATGAAACTTTTGCTGGTAAAATAAATGTTTTCCAAAGTCTGAGTAGATCTGAATTAGCCACATTTCTGGAAAAGGAACTCAGAAAGTTCTTCCGAGTTTTATAGGCCATCATGTAATTTCTTAGGGGAGAATGGCCACAAGCAAGTCCTACAGTTCCACTTCCTGGGTAAAATATTTAACTTCTCAATGTCTTAGTTCCATCTGCTGTAAGATGGAGGAGAAGCAACCATACACATTCTTTATGGGACTGCTACAAAATCGGCAGTTCTGAGTTTATCACAGTGCCTGGAACAAAACACACAGCTAATAGCCATGATAATTATTATTACCTCCTTTTTTCTTTCTTCTAGAGCCAGAAATTTCTGATACCATTTCTCATGCTGTTGAACTTCATCCTGTGTTCTTCCTGGAAGGTGTTCTAAAACTTCTTTTATAAATGTAGGCTTCCCTTTATGTTTGTTTCTCACTTTTACAAAGTTCTGGTGGTCGTAATTATCCCAGCCCCCCTGTCGCCCTCCTGTTTGCTGCAGGAACTTTTCAAAATCTACCACTGCTTCTGGAAGAGTATTTGGCGCCATATTGTCTACCAGAACTTTACTTGAGATTGCTCTGAAAGCTTTCTCTGTTTCTGAATTACCCAAAGCCCATGTGTCAATTTTTCTTGATATGGTACTCAATTCATTATTTGTTGTTTTTTCTTCTTTAATAAGCTCATCATATCTAAAATTGAAAAAAAAAATACAGAAGATATTAGCCAATCCATAGTAGCCCTTTATTTTCTCTCAAAATGAACTATTCTTGCCTTTACTGTCTTCAGTTGGCATTACTAACATTTATAAATTGAAGCCTTAAGAAGTTCATTCTAAAATCAAAACAATCTTTAAAATTGTTATTCGGGATTTTATAGTGTCTAAATAAAGAAAATTTACCTTTTTAAATATAACAAGCCATATAAATCCTATAACAAAAACAAGTGTTCTATTGCTTTTATATCAGACTAAATACATAATAAAACACTTGTGTAAAACAACCTAGTGGTGAGTTGAGAAATAAAAGTTAATACTTTTATTTTAAAATGAGTTTAAAACATACATCAGCCTTTGTTCTTCTTTAAAAGTGTTAATTGCATTTTCAATTTCTTCCATCATTTCTCTGAGCTTTTCAACAACTGTTAAAAAAAAAAAAATTTATGTCACATGTCCATATGGCTATATTCAAAATAAGAAAATTCATAGAATGTTCCTCTGATTTAGAAATATTTTTTAGTCTGAGAAATTAAGATAACTGTGCTCAAAATTAAACTTTTTTCTTTATATACTAGGGACTGAATCCAAGACTCTGGTGCTGAGCTACATCCCCTGCACTCCTTATTTTTTATTTTGAGACAGATTCTATTAAACTGCCAATATGCCCAAGCTGGGCTCAGACTTTCATCCTTCTGCCTCAGTCTTTTAGAGTACTGGGATGCCAGGCATGTACCACCAATGGAGCAAAATGTAAGTTTTTATAATTGTGATTTTTTTTTCTGACTACAGATTTTTTAATGTACCCATTATCAATAAATATTATAATTAATTTTTTGCAAAAATTGTTTCATACTTGAAGGTTTTTTCATGACTTGAAGTTTTTACTTAACAATATGTAGTTAAATATAAATAAACAACATTTCCTTTTTCTATAGCTACGTGTATGTTTAAACCTATCCTAATTCATTTAATCACTTCTTGAATGACAAACCTTTAAATATGCTATAGTAAAAACCTTTCATATATTTTAGCATACTCAAATGAGTATTTTGAGAATAACTGATAAACTTGAGATGATAAAAACGTATATACATTTTACAATATATTAGATGTGGTTGTATTGCTCTTTTTTTTGGTGGTGGTACCAGAGATTGAACTTGGGCCCTTGTGCTTCCAAGGTAGGCATGGTATCACTTGAGCTAAATATTCAGCCTGTGCATTTTAAAAGCTCCACGAATTCTCAGTGTTTTCCCAGAGTGACCTTTCCTATATATTTTTAACCATTTCCAAAATGAGGTGCAAAAATTTATCATCCTTGAGTTGATATGTTTGTCATCATTAATAAGCCTGAGGATATTTCATACGTGTTCTGTGTTTCTTTTATTATACTGGGTACCTTACAGTGTTTTCCCTTTTTCTATTAGGTCATTTATGTTGGTTTCTGTGACTCACAGGTCAAATATTTAAATCTTTAATCATATATATAAATATGGTTAATATTTTTCTAGCTTGTCTTTCAACTTTGCTTATGGATTTAAGTTTTTTTAGGTAGTCAAATATGTTCACTTTTTCTTCATATTTTGATGTTATCCATACTACAGTACTAACATTAAGATATTAACCTATAATCTCTTCTGGTATTTTTATGGTTTCATTTAATCTATTCAGTATAGTACTCACATTTATCATTTTTAATGCTCCTTATATTATAAGCACTACACAAATGCTTTACCATTTCCCCAATAGGCCTATTACATAAGTCTTACAATCTTTATTTTAAAGAGGAAGTTCCAGAAATCAAGCACAGTGGTACAAATCCACAAAATTGTATAGTTTAAAATTTTCATTTGTTTTACAGTTTGGGGGACAAAGGCTGCGTTCGTGTCTATACCGGGCTGATGGCCGTGGTCATGTCCATCACCCGAAGCTCAATTTGTGAAAAGAAGCAAAATCTTGCTAAAAGCTTTTATTTGTGAACCAAATTGTCTGCAAAGAGAAATATTCATGAACCAAGATATTACTATAATTTGCTTAAAATGGCATAGGATGAATGATCAAAGATTTGATCCAATAGCTGTGTAAGTCCATAAATCTTGAATATTTTATTTCTTTGAATTTTCAGGAACATATTTGGTATAAGCAAGGAGGGAAGGATATAGTTTTGTCTGTCTCCAAAAATTAGCATTTGCTTCAACAGATACAACTGAAACGTTCTTTACATAATTGAAATATGTCTGAGAAGCAATTATTTCAAAAATCAAATGATAGGAAAAGCATTGGGCTATGAATCAAGTCATTCTTTCTTCTTAGTTAATTCTGAACTTCTCTGTACTAGCATCTCCATCTTAAAAATGACACTAATATCTGTTCTACCTTATGGTTTTTAAGAATTCAATAGTACTTCAAATGTTTAAAAAATACCACATAAACTTCAGACATTACTGTTCTCCAATATATCCTTATTAATCCCTAACCAATAGAGTTGAGCTCCACTGCTGCCAACTATTAATTCTTCTAATGAGCAATAAAAAATACTAATATAGATAAGAAAGACTCTAACATTTAAATATACTTACAATCGGGTGTAGGCTTCACATCTTTTAACTGATGTTGAAGTTTTTTTACATTGTTGTGTATTTTGGCTAATTGTTGCTGGATTTTTGCTCCTATGTGGAAGAAGTATATATTTTAAAACAATTCTGACAAATGTGATTACAAATAAGATTCTACATGTGAGACTGATCATACTTACTAAAAATATATAAATAAATGATATAAATATATGATCAGTGGATTATTTTTAGTATGCTTTATTTTTTAAAAGCATTCCTTTTTAACTTGTTATAATTTATGGGAATAAAATTTGATCTTAGTTATTGTGTGAACAACAAAACTGTCTAATCAGTATTAACTCTATGAATGCTGACAAACCTCCCACTGAGAGTTAATTTTAAACACGTCCCCTAAGATGTGAGTGGGTGATGTCTAATGGTGTCAGCAGCATGGCCCTCAGGAGGTACCTCAGGTGCCATTAGTTGGTATCTATACCACAAATTGCAACGTTGCTCAACTAGAAGGCCGTCCTGAAGTAAAACGTGAAGGCCAGAATAAAAGCCTGAAAAACAGATTAGGATTTCAGACATTTTCAGATCGTTTTTCTCAATAGCAAAAAGATTAGATTCTTCTCTTTTTTTCTGACATAAGAGCTTTGTTTTAGATTCAGTTAAATCGGTAGGCCTGTATTAGAAACTCACATTCATACATAGATATTCATATAATAGTAGTATTATTTTTTACCACTGGGTACTTTATATATCGTCATCTTTTTTGATTTTCAACTTTCTACAAATAGTCCTTAGAGATATTTTTTTTTAGTGATGTTAACGAATCCAATCCAAGGACCTCACACGTGTTAAGGCAAGAGTTCTACACAGACAGACCTATGCCCAAATGAAGTCTTGCTCACTTCTGGAACTCTAGGTCAACAAATTTGTCTAGTAAAGTTAAATAATTAGAAAGTATTTTTTGATGTTTTATTCTTGCCATAGCTTCATAAGCTATAGCAATTTCAATACAGGGCAAAAGTCTTATTTTATTTATTTCTCTGGAACTGAAATTTCCCTTCTCTGAAAAAATGAAAAGGGAGGGGTAAAACCAAAGAGCTGAAGCATAAATATAGGCTATAAATTTATAGAATATAAACTTAGGTTAAAACTGAGATAGAACATTTCATGTAAAGAATAGATATTTACTACTTCTAAACTGAAAAGAAAGCTTCTATATCTTTAATTAGTATAATACAGTCCTCTTAAGCAAAAAAATCAACCTCCCAGTTGTCTGCAAAAGACCTGGGGGATATTAACAAATACTAAATCAGTGAAGTCTAGTTTATAATTCAGAGAAGAGAAAACTGAAAATTTGGTCCTTATGTTGGGCCCAGTTATCATTCCAACAGAAGAGGGAGAATGTTACTTATCACTGTGTGACAAGAGATCCCTTTTAGGGCCGGGGAGTTAGCTCAGTGGTTCCGGCGCCTGTCTTGCAAGCTCAAGGACCCGGGTTCGATTCCGGTAACCACATACCATACTGGGCATAGAGACTCACGCCCAGCAGCAACCAGTACCACATACCACAGTGCCGGGCGTGGTGGCTCACACCTGTAATCCCAGCACTCGGGAGGCAGAGGCAGAAGGATTGCTATGATGTGAGTTTGAGGCTGAGCTCAGGGCCAGCCTGAACTATAAAAGCGAGACTCTGTCTCAAAAAAAAAAAAAAAGAGAGCCCTTTTAAAAAAATAGTATAATTTATATTCTGAAAGAAAAAGTTAGAAATTAGTTTTTATTTCCGTAAGAGAATATCATGAGCAACTAATTTCTACATATAAGTCAACATGTTACAAAGTTTAGTTAATTGACAACCATTATTTTCCTGTAAGCACTACTAACTAGCTTTTTCTTACAAGGATTTTGCAACATATAAAATCTAGTAGCCCTGAAGGGTTAGCATTTGGTATACTATCATGATGCACAGGACAGCTCTGCTGAGGTAGAAATGGTAGGTTTCAGAGATCAACTGAGAAAACTTGGATTTAAGCATTATATGATGTGACTACTTCACAGAGCTGTAAAGAAGTATAGATTCTGGTCTACAGATGCTTAGAGTCCAAAGCTCAGTCAATAATACCAGCCATGATTAGATTGCTCAGGAACCAGTTTGCTTTTTTTTGAGACAGGGTCTCGCTTTGTGATTCAGGCTGGCCCTGAGCTCAGCCTCAAATTCACATCATAGCAGTCCTCCTGCCTCTGCCTCCCGAGTGCTGGGATTATAGGCGTGAGCCATCACGGCCGGCACTGTGGTATGTGGTACTGATTGCTGCTGGGGTGAGTCTCCACGCCCAGTATTGTTATGTGATTACCAGGGATTGAACCCGGGTCCTTGCTCTTGCAAGACAGGCACCGGAACCACTGAGCTAACTCCCTGGCCCTCTATTAATACCTTTTAATAGCATTTACTGATTTGTCCATCACAGAACCCCAAACCCTCTCTTTAATATTAAACTGGAACAAATACAAAGCAATACACTTAAGAGTGACTAAACAGTGACCTGAAAGAATAAGTACATGTCCTGACAAGACAAATTTATTACCATCTAAAATATCTTAGTAGAGACTATAACACAATGAACACACAAAGACAGACAGTAGAACTACAAGTTTATATCATTCAGCAGTTGTTAGTTAATGAAATCAACTTACTTTCCATTTTCCTGCTGTTAATCAATTTATTTTCCAATTCTTCCAGCATACTATGCTCAATTCTGAAGTCACTTTTTTGGTTGTAGAAATGACTGTGTTTATCTTTCTCTATAATAATAACTCTTGAGGAAAAGAAAAAAATGGTATAAATATGATTTAAATATATTTTAGTTATTTAAAATATGAAAGCACTAATAAGAATGATACTTTATATTCATATTCATTTATTTAAAGAAAAAGAATATAATCTCTTTTTATTTGAGTTTTTTTTTTGGGGGGGGGAGGGAGGACAGGGTCTCACTTTGTAGTTCAGGGTGGCCCTAAGCTCACCATGTAACTCAAGCAATCCTTGAACTCAAAGCAATCCTCCTGCCTCTGCCTCCTGAGGGCTGTGATGACAGGTGTGAGCCACCATGCCCCAGTATTGTGGTATGTGGTACAGATTGGCGGGCAGGAGTCACCATGCCCAGCATTGTCGTATGTGGTTACTGGGGATTGAACTCCAGACCTTGCACTTGCAAGGCAGGTGCCAGAACCACTGAGCTACATCCTCAGTCCCTAGAAAATAATTTCTTAAAGAGGCTATGAACAAAAATATTAGTCAAAATAATTAAGCTCATCTAAAATCAAATTTTTGGGGCAATTTTTAACTATTAAATTACTAAGTATCAATTGAAGAAAATTTGGTAACTTCCTTCTTTTGGAACTACACAAGCCTTTGAGTATGGATTCCAATTCAGTCTTCCTAGGGCCTGAAAAGTGCTGTCCCTGCTAATGATTGCTTCAGCAAAAATGTTCACCTCTCACTCTTCCATTACTAACATGAATAACAACAGCTCTCTAATACCTGGTCTTGGAGACCTTTATGATCAGTAAACAGCATAGTACCAGTGCATTATATTCCTTTGTAAGACTGTAATTTTCCTTACGGATGGGACATTTAGATTGTAATCAGATTTTTATTTTAAACAAACAACACTGCAGTTAATTGCAGTGTCTACATACGTCGCCGTTATTTTGCACATGTGTGAATGTATCTTCAGGATAAATTCCTAGAAAAAAATGTTGGGTCAAAGGCATATGAATTGGGAGAGATGGTCAGCATTGCTGAATTGCCCTTTATATGTAATTCACAATTCTACCTACAGTGTATAGGAGTACTTCTTTTTTCACAGTTTCAACAGACTATATTATGAATAGATTATAGTTTTATTTAAATTTGTGATTTGTGTTTTGTTTTCATCAACCTGAAAGGCATATGATGTATAGTTTGAATTTGTATTTGTCTTATTATGAGTGAGATTACATTTGAAAGTTCTTCTCCTTTAGTATATTTTGAATTCCTAGTCTGGGAATAGCAACATATAAATTACTGTCGTAGCATGTTCTGTGCCATGGCAAACATTTCTAAAAATATTCCTGCTCAACTCAGAGCCTAGATGTGCTTTCCACGGGGTTTCAGTGGCCACCTTTGATCTGCTACAGTTGGCCAACAGAATGAAATCTATTTCTGTTCTGTTTCTTGCCATCTCTCAAATCACAAAAGCTTAAGCTAAAATATAAACCCCTCAGTTTGTGGGGCCTGGGTCACCCTAATCCATTTCCTCCAATAGGCCTTGTAAGTATTAAATTTTTCTCTATGTAGCAAGATGTAAAAGACTAGAAAATTACCTTAGATACTTGCCCTCAGGTGGTGTGAAATTAAGTGGCAAGAGACATTCCACCACTCATTAAATCCAGGATTGGGGGAAAAAATAGCAATTTCTGCTTGTGGGAGAAATAAAACAACTGCTGAGCACTTAATTTATTTGCACACCCCCCCCCCTTTTTTTTTTTTTTTTTTCAGATTGGGTCTCACTTTAGTAGTTCAGGCTGACCCTGAGCTCAGTTTAGAACTCACAGCAATCCTCCTGCCTCTGCCTCCCCAGTGCTTGGGATTACAGGCGTGAGCCACCACACCCAACATTGTAGTATGTGGTTCTGAGTGCTGTGGGCATGAGTCTCCACGCCCGACATTGTTGTACTTGGGCCCTTGCACTTACAAGGCAGGCGCCTAGAACCGCTGAGCTAAATCCCCGGCCCCCCAAATATTTTTATTAGTATATGTTTCCTTTTGTTTTACAGAAGGATCAGACTAACAGAGCTCCTCTCTGGTAAATATCTGAATCCAAGAAAAAGCTATAAGATAAAAGAAACTTTGAGTTAAATGTAGGCAACATCCCTTAAATATGCTGTGCCTGTCTTTTAGATTGTTTGCCTCTTGAAATTTTAGTATTAGTACAATCAGTCCTGAGACAGAAGGACTACAAGTTCAGGCCCAGTTTGGGCAATTTAGCAAATTAACAATACTGTCTCCAAAAATAAAAATAGAAAGGGGGCAGAGACTGAGGATGTAGGTTAGTACAAAGACCCTGGATTCAATCCCTAGTACCACAAATAATAGTAATTTGGTTCTGGTGCCTACCTTGTAAGTGCAAGGTATGGAGTTCCATCCAATAACCACTACAACAATGCTGGGTATGGAGACTCACACCCACCAGCAATTAGTACCACAAACTACAGTGCTGGGGCATGGTGGTTCATGCTTGTAATCCCAGCGCTTGGGAGGCTGAGACAGGAGGATTGCTGAGTTTGAGGCTGAGTTCAGGACCAGCATGAACTACTAAAGCAAGACCCTGTCCTAAAAGGAATACATCATATGCCTTTCAGGTTGACGAAAACAAAACACAAATCACAAATTTAAATAAAACTATAATCTATTCATAATATAGTCTGTTGAAACTGTGAAAAAAGAAGTACTCCTATACACTGTAGGTAGAATTGTGAATTACATATAAAGGGCAATTCAGCAATACTGACCATCTCTGCCAATTCATATGCCTTTGACCCAACATTTTTTTCTAGGAATTTATCCTGAAGATACATTCACACATGTGCAAAATAACGGCGACGTATGTAGACACTGCAATTAACTGCAGTGTTGTTTGTTTAAAATAAAAATCTGATTACAATCTAAATGTCCCATCCGTAAGGAAAATTACAGTCTTACAAAGGAATATAATGCACTGGTACTATGCTGTTTACTGATCATAAAGGTCTCCAAGATGACATTCTTTTTATAATAAAATTTTTGTATTTTAATGTTAGTCAAGCCTCAAAATCAAGAAAAATAAAAAAACTCCCTCATACACTCTCATATGTCCCTCGCATAACTGATTAAACAATTTTACTTTTCCTTTCACCTATCATTTCCTACACTCTTCTTTTTTTGCTTTTTAAAAAATATTTTAAAGTAAATCCTCTATCATATACAACTTTTCTCCAACATCTCCACATGCATCTCTAGAGATTGTGGATATTAACTTACACAAGTACAATGCCATAATACCTAACAAAGTCAATTCCATAACTTTTACATAAAAGAAAAATTTGAATATATATTTTTGATGTCCTTATAAACACAAAAATCTGTGAAAGAATACTAAATACTAATACTATTGATTATTTGAGGGTAGATAAACCATGAGGCTAAGATCAGGAATGAAACTGAGACCTTCTCTTGTGTACCCTTTAATATGCTTAGGTTTTTTATAATCTATTCTCAAAATAAAACAGAACGATATTAGAAACTGTGCTTTAACTTCAGTATTGAATGAGAATTTATAGGAACACTCAATAAATTTTTCTAAAGCCTAATCAGTATTATAAAACAAATACAATGAGTTGCTCTATATATAGACCAGAAGATTTATGCCATCTGCAGAGAAATGTAAAATAGAACCCCTAACCTAGAAACCCATTCTATCTACAGCAAATCAAATAGTATATTCTCAAAATCTGGAAATTAGAGATAAATACCACCAAATTTCAAACATAATATATAGCATTATAAACTCTAGTCACAATGCTATATGTCTCCAAGACTTATCTCACCATAACTATATTCTACTTTTCTCAGTGAGATCAAGATTCACATACTCAAAGCTTTACTAAAGAAAATCACTGATTAACCTTTAACCTTTAACATTTTCCCATTTTTTTTACTTTTAACCTTTCCAGATAACAATAGTCTGATTAAATTCTTATTTCCGTAAATCTAATTTCTTTAGATTTCATATGTAAATGATTATGCAGTCTTTGTTTTTCTCCAACTGCCTTACTTCACTTAGTATAATGAATATCCTTGGGTGAAAGTAGAACTTTATTCACACGGTAGCTATGTGAGGTGATGGACATGTTAATTAGCCTAGTGGTAGTAACCTTTTCATGTACATGTATCAAAATATTACTTTCGATGCCCTAAATATACAGAATTAAACTTCAGTAAAGCTGGAGGGAAAAAATACAAGTATTGCATACATGTAGTGAGAATTCAATATTCAAAAGCTATGACATGGCAAAACTTTCCATAATTTAAACAGTGTACCTTTTCCCAGGTTAAACTTCTAAAGAGAACTGCTAATTCTCTCCAGAAACTATTAATCACAATGGCCTCTTTTTTAAATTATGTGGTAAACTTAGAGTATATAAGTACAAAATAGTATTTTCATAAAGGTATCAACTATAGGGTACAGAGGGTATACTCTAAGTTGCAGGTATTATTATTTCTCATGATATTTATTGTGACGCTGCTGACAACAATGAACAGCATCGTGATAAATATCACTGATTGGTTAAAGAAAATATACATATACTATACACTACAATTTTATGATAAATGTAAATTTTTCAGTTAATCTCAATCAATCTCATCATAATGTACACATCGGACAAAAGAGGAGCACAGACCAAAGGAAGAAGACTAGTTAAAAGATCATTAAAGGGGCCCGGGATTTTGCTCATTGGTTCTGGTGCCTGTCTTGCAAACACAAGGACCCGGGTTCAATCCCCAGTAACCACATACAATACTGGGCATGGAGACTCACGCCCAGCTGCAATCAGTACCACATATCACAGTGCCGGGCATGGTGGCTCACACCTATAATCCCAGCACTCAGGAGGCAGAGGCAGGAGGATTGCTGTGATGTGAGTTGGAGGCTGAGCTTAGGGCCAGCCTGAACTACAAAGCGAGACCCTGTCCCCAAAAAAACCTAAAAAAAAAAAAAAAAAAAAAGATTAAAGGAAAACAAAAGAAAACAAACAAAAACACCAACTCAAATGTACAGCCTTTTCACCAAAACTATTTTCTATTTTTGTTAGTGAGATCATATCCACAGACACAAAGCTTTACTGAAGAAAATCACTGATAAGAACAACTATGACTTTTGGAATGGCTGGAGCTAGTCTATAAAGTTAAACAGTTCCTGGTCATGTAATTTACAGGAAAATATTTATTTTCTATAATCCTTAACATCTTGATTTGTAAATATGCACAACAGCAATGTAAATATATGTCATTTCTAAAACACTTTCACACATATATACTTTAAACCCTCAAAAGACTTTTCACTCAAAAATATGAGTACAAACCAGTATGTAAAATAAAATGTACTCAATGGGATACAAAAAATCTAAAGAAATAGCTGTCTTTGAATTACACTGACTGAAAGTAGCAAAATGAATAAAATTGAAACTACTTTATTTAAAATTAACAATATTAAACAGCCTATTATCATTTGTCTATTTGAGATCTCCCACATTTCTTGTTATATCTTGGTAATATAAGCTAGTAACTAGAACTTTCTAACAATGTGAGATTGGGTGGAATATAATAGAATTAATTTTAACTTATCCATTATAAAACTTACTGATTTTTAAATTTTTCTGCTGTGCGTATGAATTCTGCTTTCTTCATTCGACTAACTTTCTGCTTCCAGTTTTGTAGTTGAAAAGGATGAATGCCACCTGAAGTACTAAAACAGCCATCATTCTGCATAAAGAACAAAAAGATTGTCATCAACAATCAAAGTGGTGTATGTGAAATTTCTTGTCATGGAGATAAGGCATCAATAGTGGAGTTTCTTGGCAGCTAATTTTTGGGCCAAATGAATTTGTACAAAATACACTTTGTCAAAGAAAGAATTTCTATCTTAAAATGCCACATTCAGAAAGAAGTAATCCAGGGGTTATTTACAAAAAAGATCTAATGTATTCATCAGTTATGTATGATCTGTAGTAAATTGATACAATACAATGTTGTTCAGTCATAAACAAGGAATGAAATACTATAGCTATTTATCATCCAAGGCAGCAGTGGCAAACCTTTGGCACATGTGTTATAGTGTTTTTCTTTTAAGACAAAAGATTTTAATGTTTGAGTTATTTCTTTCTAAAATAAAATCTCAGTATGTATTCTGGTTCAAATGCAGGGTTGGCACTTTGCACTAGGTGGGCTTTTGGTTGGAGTTTGGCACAAGTCTCTCAACGGTTCACCATCACTAATAAGGGCTGAATGCTATGATACAAAAGGCGCAGCATTAGACATTATGAAGCAGCATTTTATTTCAAAAAAGCAAGGCCCACCAAACTGCTGTTGCTATGCCTCTTGGGTTCCCTGGGGGGCATAGTAGGTAATGTAAGGCTTAATGGGCTCAGCATTACTTCCTCACTGAAGACTCCAGAGATGGCATGACCCAGCATTGTCCAGCAATAGAGGTTGAAAGCATTTCTACTACTGTGGTTGCTATCTAGGACAGTGGTAGCAAACCTGTGGCACATGTGTTATTTTTCTTTTAAAACAAAAGATGTTGACGTATGAGTTGTTTCTGGTTTTTTTTTCTAAATTAAAACTTCATTATTTGGGTTTAATTTCAGTGTTGGCACTTGGCAATAAAGGAGTTTTGGGTTGCACTTTGGCATTCAGTGTTTAAAAGGTTTGCCCTCACTGATGTAGTCCATAGATCTGGCTGCTTAGGTGTAGCAGAGGGTGCCAGCTGCCAGTGGGTGTGGGGTGTGGAACTGTTGTTTAAGGATGTGCTGCTTTGATAGCCTCAGTGAAGACCTCATCTGAGGGCCTAGCTGATCACTCATATCAGGCAGGAAGGGCTGCTTCAGCTCCCATGAGACACTGTAAATGCATAGTGGACTGACGTCTAGAAATACAAAACTGCCTACTGGTGGCTGCCACCATTTTCCATTAGGAAAAAAAAAACGGGTTATTTATCTTTTTTGTTGAAATAGTTACCTCAGTCTGTAGTATTTTAGTAGGGAAACCCTAGCACACACTTCCAAAATAATGAGGTTGTCATCAGAAAAACAGTCTCAGGAAACATTTGTTGGCTTCACTGTCAGCAGAAATGTTAATTCATTTTATCACATTACTTATATGTCCAATGCAGTGTTTGGCTATACAATTCACATGTATAAATGTGTGTTGGGATATATGGGGGAAGAATAAAGATGTATAACATTTATAGTCCTTAAAAAATATGACAACATAGTACAGTGATCTTTTAAATTCATACACATCTTAGCAAATTTACTTCATTATTGCTGTTTCCCTGCTGTGAAACTCTGCCTTCTTTACTAAAGTGGTAAGATGGTACATAAAGCAGTTTCTCAGTCCTACTGACATTTTGGACCAGGCAACTGTTAGGGAGGGCTGCCCTTTGGGATCTCTATGTTAGATGTTACCAGACACTAAAAAAGGCTCCAGACACTGCTGTCTTCTGAGGATTGATTCAATGTTTGAAACAGCTTCCCAGGTGATTTGGATATAACATCCAGGAAGGTAAGTGTAGTAGTGATAGAAGTATGCTCAAAGACAGTATCAGGCAGTTTGAAAGGGGAAATCAGGAGGCTGAATGTGGACCTAAGAACCTGGAGAACAAATCATTAGAGGAAGCCAGAAAGTGTTCATGGAGAAGTCCATGATCAGGCGATTAGGTCATACGTTTTTTAAGTAGCCACCTCACCTCAGCACCAAGCATTGGCCAACAGTAAGCACATGGGTGTCCGAGGCTTACCAAGGAATAGCAGCACTAGGTGTCCCAAACAGAGATTACCTGAGTGTTTCATGTGTTGCTCTCAAACTGAATGAGCCAGGGTTTGACACATTATCTGCATGG
This sequence comes from Petromus typicus, assembly GCA_004026965.1. Classification (NCBI taxonomy): domain Eukaryota; kingdom Metazoa; phylum Chordata; class Mammalia; order Rodentia; family Petromuridae; genus Petromus; species Petromus typicus. Next base: position 25,403 of record PVIR01004625.1, read on the forward strand.
GTACAACAGCAAAGATCCCATTTATTCAGAAGCACACCAAATGCTTTTAGCTTTCGTTATACTTTTACTTTTCGTTAAAAAGCTGTTTGTATCATTAAAAGGTCTGCTATTCTTTTAGGACAAAAGATGTTAATGTATGAGCTGTTTTTCCTAACAAAACCCTTACTATTTGTGTTTAATCGTAGTTTTGATGTTGCAATTTGGGCATCTGGTCTCCAAAAAGGTTCGCCATCACTGCCTTAGAGGGCGGAAAAAATGGAGGCTGTCCTCTAGTCACAGCTTTCCTTCGGGTTCGGACTGATCCACACGTGCACACTATGTCCTGGCTACTACAATACAGGCCTAGTTCTTGGTGCTGGGACCACAACGTTGAATAAAGCTTCCAAAAATTCTGCCCTCGTGGAGCTCACATTCTCATGGAGGCAAAGAGGACCAAAGAGAAAACAGAAGACGAATAAAATATATAATTTAGCATATAGTGGTAACTACAATGGAGAAGATAAAATGAGAAAAAAGGGGCTGGGTGTGGTGGGAGAGAGGTTCAGTTCTGAGAGATCACGGCAGAGCAGATGGCGCTCGAACAAAGATGTGTGGTCGCTGCAGAGGAAGCGTGGTAAGCCAGTCTTAGGAAACAGCTCTGCCGCTGAGCGCACCATCTTTGAAGTCTTTTTCCCCCAGTACCGCAAAATAACTACTAGGCACTGAGTCTCTCTCCAACGAGGCGTGCGCCCGGGCTCCCTACACCGAATGCCCTCCGCCCCTGCAGGGTGCTTTTGAAACCAAACCCAGCAATGGAGACTGTTCCCGTCACACAGCCAAGAAGCGGCAGCCGGACGTCCAACGAGTCCTCCCTCGCTCCCAAATCCACGCGGAGGGAGCCGAGTAAAAGCTGTGAACTCACAGGACGACAAAGAGCGACGCCGGAGCGCCGGCCAGCCTCCGCCTGCCGGGCGCCCGCGGACACCTGTTCCCGGCCTCGCCTGCGCCGTGCCAAGAGCGCAGCCGCCCGCCGAGGTTTACCTGCGCCGGCGCCGCTCCCGCTCCGGCTCCCGCGCTGGACCCCGCGGCCGCGCCCGACCCCGGCACCGTCCCGGTGACCGCGGTCGCCGCCGCCGCTACGACGACCGTCGTCAGGGCGGCCATGTTCCTTCACCAAGTCGCTGGGCCCGGACCGGCAGGTGTGAGGGCCTCGCGCCCGCCGACGAACTCCCGGGTCTCCGCGAAGAGGCTGCGAGGCGCGGCCCGCTCCGGTGCACGGAGGGGCGAGGCGAGGCGCTGGGCCAGGTGGGAGGCACAGGGGCGGAAACACGGGGGCGTGGCCTGGGCGGGGAAGAGGAGTGGTGCACGGTGGTAGCCAGAGGGGACAGAAACCGGAGGGGCGTGGCCGGGGCGGGGCAGGGGCGCGGGGCAGGGTGGGAGACAGAGGGGCGGGAACTTGGAGGGCCGGGCGTCTTCTGGCCTGTTGCGGGTCTGTATAACGGGTCTGCCCGCCCAACCCAAGGCGTTCTAATGCCTTCTTTAAATTTTACTCCTGTCATGCATATGCATGTGTTTCTCACTGTATAGTACTGCTTTCTTGCTTCCTACTAGCCCTGTGTGCTGGTGAGATGGAATCTGAATGGAAAAAACCGTCCATGACTTCTAACAAATTATGTTTTACGTTTTCAGAGGAGGAACAAAAGAGAAGTAGATATCAGAGGCGGGAATGGCCTAATTACATTCTTAGGACTCAGAGAGATTCCAAAGATGTCATATTAGGAAAGTAAAATTAAATTCCATGTAACCGTGCAAATATAAGTGATATAAGCGCAGCTATCATCTTCATTTTAAGGACGAAGTAAAGGGAAACAAGAGTCACCAGAGGCCACCAGGATACAAACCTGGGCGGCTGACTCCGGGGAATTCCTGTAGGGACATTAAACAGATGATCAGGTAAATGTTTTTGGATCTCAAAGGAGAGACGGAAGCTGAAGATGCGAATTTGCCCTTCATGTCCCCGTGCAACATATTTATTTAATTACTATTTATTTATTCATTTGCAGTACCGAGGATTGAACTCAGGCCCTTGTGCTTCCAAGGTAGGTGTGATACCACAAGCTAAATCGCCCGCAAAAACATCTTTAAATTAAGATTAAATTAGAATACGCAGGTTGGATGTAAATAGTATAGAAGAAAGTGTTTCAAGGAGAGAACGATGATCTGTGGGGCCTCTGCCCAGAGGCTGCGGGAGAAGAGAACGCAAAAGCACCGGCTGGATTTGGCACTGAGGAGGCCGAGGGCACCGAAGGGAGGGTGCCTGCAGCGAGGCCAGGAGGTAGACGTGGTAACAGCTATGCCGGCAGATCCGAGGAACGGGTGACTAGAGGAATGAGGCGCTAGCTGGAGCAGGATGTGTGAGCAGAGAGGCTGTCTGGTGTGTGAGCTTCACAGTGGGGCCGAGAGAGGAGAGCCCGGGTGGGGAGTGAAGCCCTGATGCTGCGGGAAGCAGGCGAGTGAAGCCGAGGCCTTTGGACGCTGCGCTGCAGGCTCTCCAGCCGGACCTTCCGGGGAGTCTTACAGAGCGTCCTGTACCGGTCCCACACGGGGGTGGGGGGACACGACTGAGGGATTCGCCTACCCAAACCCCAAACCTCATGGGCCGAGGGTGCTGTGAGAGAGCAGAAGTGACAAGCTCCCAGAGAAAGCCGGTGGAAGCTGTCAGTAGGGCAGGACACTCAGAGACAGGACAACTGCAGCATGTGCCATACAGGTGGAGCAAAAAGAGCGAGGTCCAAGTCTTCTTGAAAAGCCTCCTCGGGGGCTGGGGATGTAGCTCCAGTGGTACTGCACCCACCTTGCAAGGACAAGGGCCCAAATTCAATCCCTGATACCTAAAAAAATAAAAAATAAAATAATAAAATTAAATTAAAAAGAAAGCTCTCCTCGGAGTCGTCACTAATGACTTCTTCCCATACATCATCAAGTACAACTGAGTCACAAGGCCACCCAAGCTAGAACGGGTCCTGAAGAGGAACTTAGCTGGCTGTTACAGAGACTTGTCTGGCTTTTGAACTATTACATGTCGTTTTTAGTCTTTTACTAAAACCTATCTTTTCTATGATGAAGTCTAGTTTTCACTAAAATCTTACTTATTAATAGCAGTTTATTTTACAATCTATTTTACTCCATATTAGTGTATTCCCTACCAATTCTTTTTTTTTATTTCTTAATCTGTTGTAGATACTTTCCTAAAGAACAAAATCTCCAAGCCTCTTTTATTTTTTTGAAAAGAAATCAAAGAAGGCAATCAGTTGTGTTTGAATGTTGTTGGTTATTCTTCTACTGTTCCTCATGTACATCCCTCAGACCAGCCTTTGGGAAAAAAATGTTTGGTGTGGGTGACAGTTTTATGCCTTCATCACTTGGACCCAGTGGAATACTTCTTCTGAAGAATTCTAGTCCTTATGATGAACATAAATCTATCATTTCAAAATTAATTTTGCAAAAGTTATTGTAGGGTCATTTATTTTGTAGTTAGGAAAATTAAACTCACATATCATCTATATAGTTCCTTAGACGTAAAGGAAATTTCACAGAAACATCTAGCTTATAGGTACAATTGTTCAATGAAGTATTTATTCTTCTTTGAGAATTTTAAATCAAAACCATATCCCTAGATATAAACATAGCAGCTAAGAAATCATGCATCAAGAAAATGAGAAAACATCAGTGAATTGATGGGACTTCAGGAAAATTGGTGTTTTAAAATAAATTTTGTAAATTAATCTGAGCTGCTGCGACTTGCCTCCTGTCAGAAGCGTGCCTCGCCTGGCCTTGACTTTGCTCCGGAGCCTGAGAGCGTGCCGCTGAACCCCTCACTGGTTTTTCCTCCCGCAGTGGCCTGAGCACCGGGTGTGGCAGACTGGCCTTCACAGCCCACCTGGCTGGTTTCTGACAGACCTGCAGCCTCGGGATGAGCAGCACCAACCTGGAGCAGAGCTTCTAAAATTGTCCCCGGGCCAGGCGAAGGAGGAATATTTCTAATATGTAATGACAGTAGAATGTCCTTATAAGGGAACACTAGCAGCAATAGCCAAAGAAAACAATAGCAGACTAATACATGAAAGAACTAAAAAGAAAGTGACAGACAAAAGCCAGTTATGAACTGATACAAAAAATGTTTACTATAGTTTTAGCAAACTCCATCAGGACTACGGTGAGAGACAGGCGAGGGAAAGAGTGTCCCTGAGATCTAGGAGGACTCTGGATCACCTGGGAGGACAGGAAACAGTAGTGGTCCGACTCGCTCGGCTCCATTCCCACCTTCAATGTCTGCCATCCCATTCAGCACAGCTAGGAACACTCAGAATCTGTATTTTCTTGGGCATCTCCCTGGAAGGTCCTCAAGGTGAATTGTGTTTTCCCATCTGATGGAGGCTTGTGTAAAAATGGATACTCCAGCTCACCTGAACCAGGCAAGATGCAGTCGCTGAGGTGTCCACTTTGCTGGGCCAGCTTGGAGCAAGAACAGAGAGGAGCCGGAGATGACAAGTCTGGCGTCAGTTTCCTAATCCAGAGTTAACAGATAAGAAGATGTGTTTCTTAGATGAGAAACATGAAGTATCCGTGATTCAAAGAGCAAAATAAAAGACAGTAGCAGAGAGGAAGTAGATCTTTTGCAGATGTGAAGAGGACCTAAAGACAGAGAGAGCAGGAGGGAGGGGAGGAGAAGCAAAATGAAGAGTTAAGAAGCCAAGCATGGTGGCACACACCTGTAGTCCTATACTCAGGAGGCTGAGGCAGGAGGATCCCCATGAGTTCAAGGCCAGCTTTGCTGCATAATGTGCTCATGACAAGCCTGAACTAGGTAGTACAGTCCTTTCTTAAAAATAATTTTTAAAAGATATTATGTACCTACACCTACCCCCCAACATGAATGTAATCATTCTGTACTGCAAACCTATACTAGTAATCTTAAAAAGTGTATTCCAAAGCTCTGAATCATGGTGGCACATGGAGGCAGTGTGCTCAGAAGCTGATGGAAACAAGACTTCCTAACGCTGCCCACCAGGAACTGGTGCCCCAGTGAACCCAGTCTCGTTGGCTGACAGTCACTCCTGGCCAGCCTGTGACCAATTCATAAGCAGTTAATTCCCCACCTTAAATCCACCCTCTTTCTGCAGCTGAATCTGCCTGATAACATTGATTAAAAGAGAAAAATGTGTATGATTTTCTCCAAATATGCTTAAAAGATATCTGATAAATTTTAACATCCATATCTGATTTTTTAAGAATCTAAATAAAATAAGAAATATCAATATGTATGAAGAGCTAGAAATATGCTTAAGGAAAAAAGCACTTACATTAAAATCAACAGCAAGACATTGTGTCGACGTCACCGTTACTGTTTGGCAGAATTTTAGGGCTATCATCAATGCAATCAGACAGGAGAAAGCTCTAAGAGGAAGAAAGGTGGGAAGACAGGTGCCAATGCTCATGACTTACAGGTAATCATACACTGGAGATGAAAAAACCCAGTTACACATCTATTGCAAACAATCCGAGAACCTGTGAGATGGATAAATACAAAATCAGTCGGTTGCATGCAAGCTGGTTGCCATGGTGAATGCCTTCATCTCAACTACCTGGGAGGCGAGGCCAAGGCAGAATCGTGAGTTCAAAGTCAGCCTTGGCAACTTAGTGAGGCTACACCTGCAGAAAAAGGCAGTTGTCTGAATCCATGCAAACAGCAAATGCAGAGAAACAGGGAGAATAAAACCAAAGAGAAAAAACCCAAAATGAACTGGTACCTTCTAGAATATGCTTTATCTGCCTTTTCACTGTTATGGCTTTTGAATGTGTAAAAGAACAAAAAACATGAATATAAATCTACTTTTTGTTTTTTGTGGTGTTGGAATTGAATCCAAGGATTCTTGCATGCTACACAAGCACTTTGCCATTGAAGTACATCTCAAGCCCCAAAACAGAAACTTTAAATAAATAAGCTGGTCTATAATCTATAAGAAAAGGCAAAAATATTATTCAGAAATTTACAGGAAAAAATGCAAGAGGGGTGAAGAACCTGCTCTATCAAATATTTATTATAATTTATATGCACATTGCCTAAACAGAGGTATATGAGAATTTGGTTTATAACAAAGAGGACATTTTAAATTACTCTTCCAGAAAGTACTCTTGCAAGGTTAACTTTCTGAGGTGTCTGATAATGTTTTTATTTGCTGAGCCAGAAGGAGAGTTTGACTCTATAAAAAGAAAAAAAAAATACACAGGGAGAAGATTCCCCTACAACACTGAAGATATTATTTGCCTGATTTTCTCTATTTGATATCACCGCTGAGAAGTCTGGAATGAATCTGATTCTTTTTATGTGCAGCTAACGTGCTTCTTTGCCTTGGAAACCATTCATTTATCCATTCATTCCCGGAGGTTGAACCCAGATCTTCACAAATGCTGCACAAGCCCTCTACCAAGCTGGTTACCATGGTGAATGCCTTTATCTCAGCTACTTGGGAGGTGAGGCCTTATCAGTAGAGAAATCCCAGGAAATTCTAAAACAAAACAAAACAAAATCAAGCAAATCAGCTGCTTACTTCACAAGTTTGGGCAGGACGTACCACCTGCCAAATCTACTTGATTTGGACTTAGCACCTGCCAAATCTTACTCTCTTTTAAACATCACACCATTAGGCCTAACTACTGCGAATGATATAGTGCCCAAACTATAAGAAACATTAATTTTTGTTCAATTCAGCTCCAACTCTTTAATAATTTCTTACCAATAGAATGTGAGAGACTCACCTCTTAAAAACTGCAGTCTATATAAACTGCATTTTAGGGTTTTTTTAATTGAAATCTTTATTGGTACATTACATATACATATCATGATTGCATTCAACAATGAGAATTTGTATCAGTATATAACACAACTTAATTCTCATTTTTCCCATAACCCCACCCACCCTACCACCCCTACTCCCATATACATAAACTTTGTTTCCTTTCTTTTTGTTATAATCTCATTATTTTCCCCCTTCACTCCATTATGCTTTGAGTGTTTTCTATTTCACAATATATAACATACATTCTAGAACTCATTTACATCTTTATTTTTTCAAAGCAGAGAAAAGATATGATATTTACACATCTGTGACCTGTTTATTTCACTTATGAGGATGTCCTCAAGGTACGTCCATTTAAGTATAAACGATTCAAACTTATCATTTTTTATGGCAGAGTAATACTCCATTCTATAGAAGAATCACAGCAATCACAAACTGAGCTGCTATAAACATAGGTGCACATACGTCACTGTGATATGAATCTTTTAATTTTTGTGTGTATATACCTAAAAGAGTGATGGCTGGGTCCAATGGGACCTCCAATCCTAGCTTTTTGAGGAATTTCCAAACTGTTCTCCACAGGGGTTGTACGAGTCTACATTCCCACCAACAGTGGAGAAGGTTCCTTCTTCTCCTCAGCCTCGCCAACATTTGTTGCTGGCTAATTCTGAAATGGCAGCCATTCTTTGTGGAGTGAGATGAAATCTTAATGTTGTTTTCATTTGCATCTCTCGAATGACTAGTGATGCTGACCATTTCTTCATATGCTTCTTAGCTGCTTTTATTTCTTTCTCTGAAAAGTGTCTGTTCATGCATTTTAGGTTTTATCCACCAGGTGTCACCTCAGAAACAGCTTTAAAAAGTAGACTGTATTTCATTCTTTGCAAATGAAAAATATTTCCTCTTTTATGCATGAAAATTAGAATGTTCTTATTTTGCTATGTCAGTAATTCTAGAAAGAGGAACCCAAGTTAGGACTCTGGCAGAAAAACAAAGATATTTATTGTTGTATTTGGAATCTCAAATGTAGTCAACTGGCATTTAGTTTCCAAGTCAGGATCAGTTTCCAAAATTTTACACTAAATTTAAGAATTCTTTTCAGCCAGAATTATTAGGATAAGATGAAAATCAAGGTATATTGTGGACAGGTGCAAATTCTCAATGTTGAATGTGATCATAACATATACCTAAAATGTACCAAAAAATGCAAAGGGGAAAAAGCACTATTAGGATAGCTTTTTACTGTCAATTTTGTATGATACAAGCAGCTTTAAAACAAGCAACTTCAACTGCTCATCCCAGAAGGTAAACTAGACTAGCAACCCCCGTCTTCTGTACCCGGTTACTCCCCACACGGTGCGAAGCCTGATTCCTGCTCAGCTCTCCCCTCCCCTTTCCTCTCCCGTCTCTCCAGCTCCTGGGGCTTCTCTCAGCACCAGCACATACACGCATCCCTCATTCCCGTGCATATGTCATCGGTGCCCCTGGGAACGAGCCCCTGGCTCCTCCTCCCCCTCGTTAGCTGAGATCCTCCTGGAGCCAGTGTAAAGGCCACTTTGCAGGGCGGCCCTCTGTGGCTCCTCCACCATCTAGGTTAGGGTCCTTTCTCATCTGCCCTGTCCCCGGGTCACACTGGTCACTGTCTGTTATCATCTGTGTGATGAGGGAGTACTTCCCACAGTAACCTCCAGCCCCGGATCTCTGCTCCCCAGCACCTTGTCCACAACTAGCACCTCACAAATGTCTGATGAAGGAATCACTGAACCCAGATTCTTGTATTTATACTCCTTCCGTACCGGAGAAGCTCCCTGTGGGAGGCTCTTTATTCAATTCCCCATTGTACTCCTGCTCCCAAAACACACTTGTGACGGGCTTTGGTAAGTACTCGTCAGATGGGCTCAACTAAACGGAGGGAGAGTAGAGAGAAACAAGACAGGGTGGCTTGTTGAGGAAACTAGAGAAAAATCACTTCGCAATCGCACTAACGTGACGTGGAAGTTGGAGGCTTAAGTGGATCTGACAAAGCTGACAGGTTAATTCATCCACCCCCAATCTCACAACCCAGTCCCCGAGTGAAAAATTTCTTTTTTTGCACAAAAGGCAAAAATAAATTAGAAGTAGTAGAAAAAATGTTTCCAGCCCAAGTGTCTGTTATGGCAGCCACAGGCTTAGAAATCAGCAGAGCTGCCATTACCGGCTTTCAAGGGAAAATAACTGGAGCGGCCTTGGTGACAGGGCGCACATTAGTGAGAACACCGTTCATCAGGAATATGATACCTTTGCAGCCTGGGTTGCCTTGGGAACCAGAGTCCACTGGAAGCACAAGTACTAGCACTTCCGGCAAAGATGTAATCCAAGGGAAACAAGAGTGAGGAGAGGTCAAGCTGGGTGGTAGGGCCAACAGAAGGGTAGTCAGAGCCGTCCTCTTGTTGGTAGCCAGCAGAAGTGTAATGCTGATCTTTAGATGAGTTCAGAAAGGCCAAAAGAACTACAGGAGGAGGGAGAGAAAACAGTGACCTGCCCCCACCCTCCCAATCTCTGTACCCCACCTCTGCCTATGGGGGCACAGAGTCCCCTGAAAAGGTGTGACCCAAATTCTCCAGGGTGTCCAGGGGACCCGAGGCCATAGCACTTTACTAAGACAGACACTGTCCTGTGTTCTACTGCTCATTACTTGGAGAATGTTCTAATTTCTCAGTTTGCTCTCCAAAGAGGAAGCAAAAACTCTATTGACATTTTAGATTTGGATCTAGGGTCCAGGATCTACCCATCAATCCGTGTTAGCATGTCTTCCAAGCAGAGGTAGGTATGAAGCTCCTCAGAGAATCCATCATTGTGGGCTGACATTCCTGAACCAATGTCAGTGGTTCTGTTCTCCAGTGTCCCCTTGGGGCAGAGCTGGTCTGCCTGTGCCCAGGGGGAGCAGCAGTGCATGTCCCTACGGCCACCCTGTGGTGGTTCCTGTGACTGCTGGTCTTAGTATATGCACACTTGTTTCTCTGGCCTCCATGCTGTTCTCAGAACTACTTAACACTATTAATAAGATGAGTAGTAGTGGTCATGTTACTTTTGCTCAGACTAGCTGGAATTTGTTGCCTAACATGAAGAACACTAAAAGATTCATGTAGTCTGAAAATAAACTTTGAGTTACTTTCCAGTCATGATAGACCTCTAATCCTAGATATTTTTATATCGAACATATATCATTTATGTCTATACCATATCCGAGAATTAATAGAGTTCTAGAATCTTAGACCAAGAAGTATCATTTTAAAGCATATGTGTGTGTTGAGCACAGTTTTTAGAGCATATATCTGTTAGATTGCACACGTACACAGACCTACTGTAGGTCACATATTTGTGGCAGCTTACGACTATATAGGCCCACCTTGCCAGTTCATGCCTTTCACATTAAAACAATCACATCAGACCCACCTAAACCTCATGCAGAGCTCTGCTTCCTTGTCACCCTCACCTAACGGTATAAGAACCTTCGGGGAAGAGATTTGTGACACTGTCCTTCGCTGGTTTTGTCACCACCCTGCTTAACATCCACATTCACTCACTCAGCTACTCTTGGTAAATAAGTAGTTTCCAATGAAAGATCAAATCGGCAGTCCATTAGGGCATTTACACTCCTGCTCAAGAGGGAGACCATACCAAATCAGAGTTTTACCAAATTCTTTTCTTGTTGTTGTTGCTAGCTTTGATATCTTTACTTTTCAATTCACTTTAAAATTTTGTTAGATTCTAACACGTTAAAAGGAAGAAAAATTACCATCACTGTTCTAGTAATTTGTGATTTTGGTATAATACAGCTATGATGTACCAAGGAAAGTGATATTTTCCAAATTCCTATGAGTCTTGAGTTAAATTTTCATTTTTTCCTACAAGTGATAGACCTTATCAAAAGAAAATTGGTAACATAGCTTAATGCTAAGAGATCAGGGAACCGAATAAGGGCTGGAAGGAGTGACCTAATTTCCCTAGAAGTTTCAGCACTGTACTGGTTTATAGGTCACTTTTTTTTGTACCAAAAGTATCTGAATAAATTAGGTTATAGCCCACAGGCTTTTACTTGTCTCTCACATAAATAGAATTTCCCAAGAGTGCCCTTCGAGCCCTACTCATGAAACAACTGACACAATGGCATTTCCACCCGTATAAACTTTCCTGGGGCTGGAGTTGTAGCCAAGTAGTGAGTGCTGCGTTGTCTTGTAAGTGCAAAGTCCTGAGTTCAATCCCCAGTACTGGGGGGATTGGCTTTCCCAAAAAAGCAACCGTGTGTGTGTGTGTGTGTGTGTGTGTGTGTGTGTGTGTGTGTGTGTGTGTATGTCTGTGTCTGTGTATATGTCTGTGTGTGTATATGTCTGTGTGTGTGTGTGTGTGTGTTTATGAGGATATATATATATTTCCCTTCCGTAGGTAGAGTAGTTTTGGGAATGATGCTGCCTAACTAGCTGACTTGCATTTAGATGCAAACTGGCTCTCCTCAGCGAAAGTACACGGGTAAAACTGGCATTTATAATTTAGAGTTAGAAGACTAAAAAGCTAGTGTATCTTTCTGGTCTTTCTCTTTCTCCATCTTCTGGGTAGATGTTGATTTAAAGATTTAAAGTTAGAAACCTCCTTAATATAAACTTCTTATAACTCTGCTGAAAACCCTCATCCAGGCTTTCATGGTAGGAAGAATTCATCAGTGGCACTCTTACCCTTCTGTTAAGATTCACAGTGAAAAACAAAAGTACCAAGACCAAAGATCTCTGCTCAGGCATTCTCAAATAAGCTCTTTAAATCCCATGGAGTTTGTCTAATGGGTCCAAGTACTTGTCCTTTGGGAGAGAAACAGATGGACCATAACACTTTCTTGACTCAGATTCCAATTTAAAACAACATTTTTCAACCAAAAGTGGCTCTAGTGCAGTGGTTGAGTGATTATGGACTCCAGCGACAGACTGAATTCAAACTGAGTCTCTCCACTGACCTGATATGGTGGCTGTGAGAGCCTCCGGTCAATTACCTAACTCTGATCTTCTGTCTGCTGCCTCACCTGCCTGATCACTATGTTCAGGTTTAAACAAGGTAGAAAGCCCTCAACAACATCCCTAGCATCTTCCAGAGAACAAGAAGTCAGCAGACCAGGCCCAGAGTTCACTCTGGGTGCCTTCAGAGTCAGCTCAGGGCATGTTCTCAGTGCAGAATGATGAAAATGTATTATTTCAGGTGTTATTCTTTTAATCCATCAACTTGATAAAAAGCTATCTTATGAATTCCATTTAGGAAATGTACTCTGTTATGTTATCATAGCCAATGTCTGATATTTAATTTGTTTCAGTAAAATCTGTGCCCAATTTTCTTTCAGTTCAATAAAAATACAGTCCCATCAGAAGACATACTTCTCACTTGCCACTGGAGGGGCAGAAGACAAAACGACACCTGGACCCTTAAGCAGGTACTCATTAAAAACACTATTTATGTTTTCTTCTAATACAGGAAGTAATTCTTCTAAGCTAGGAAGAAGTCTCTAGTCCCCGAAGCCCAGGTCACCGCAGATTCTAATACAGTCTCACACGACGGACTACCCGAAGCAGAAGTACTCATCTCATAAGGACTGAATTGTTCCTCAGCTAATTCTTGTACATCGGTTTCCTGGTTTTGTGAGTGGACCAGATTAATTCTCATCATCAGAGGATCCTTTTCAGCTAGCTATTCACATTGGAGTTCTTTCATTTTTTTCATCCTTTCCAATTAAAACTTTTGCCTATAAATTAATACAGCTGCTTTAGTTTTAATTTCCATTATCACTAAAGCTAAGACCTGCACTAGATGGTGACACGCCCCACTTTGAAATCCTCCCTCCAATCTGTATCTGTGTGAAATTATGAATTCTTCCTACACTCAGCATTTTCTAGATCCATTCATGTAGGTGTGAAACAATCCACATGAAGAAGATTCGAAACTGTTCAAGATTATTATTACTTGAAGTATTTTACTTGACATTTGGAACTTTTAGATTTAACTGTATTTGCTTACTTGATACTTACCTGCCTCCATCAAGCTCTGAGACAACTTGAAACACAAGCTGGTATGCAATAGGTACCTTCTAAGTCATTATTGGATAAACAGATTTTTATCACAACCAAAACATTAATAGTAGACTTGTGTTCAGGCTAAGCTTCTTTTATCCAATTATGCTAAATATTATATTGGGGGATATGTATGTGTTCTTGTTAGTTATTTTAATTTTTCTCTGTTTTTCACCTCTAATGTTAATGTAGAACTTTTCACTATATGAAAATGTACATGAACTATGTACATTTTATATGTTTTCAATTATAACATTCATACATTATTTATTCCCCAGCGAAAGCAGATGAGTTCTGTCCTCAGAGGGAAGCCTCAAGAAGCCGATGTCTGCCTTCACTACAGCTTTGGTTCATCTAGGTAACTCAAGGGGTCTGGACTTGTTATTTTGCATAGAATGTGTTATGGTGGTGTCTAGATGTCCCCTAAAGCTTCATGCAGTCACAGGTGGGCTTTTTCATAAGTGGCTGGATCTAGGGCATGCGACTAACTCACAGTGTAATGCTAGGCCCCTGGGCACTAGGATTAAGGCTGTGGGTTCAACTACCCTAAGTAAAGTAAGTAGGGCAGAAAGACGCTGCTAAGGTCTCGGGTCACTTTGCTACCTTCTGCCCTGCCATGAACTGTTCCTCTTCTACAAAGTTCCTCTGCGACTCACATTGTCTTAGAGACAGCTGGTTGTGGACAGAAACCTCTGCCAACTGTGAGCTAAATAAACCTTCCCTCCTTTAACTTTGGGTGGGGGGCATTTTGTCTCAGCAATGAGAGAAAAGTAACTAAGGCAGAATATTTGTCTAATTTTAGTACCAGTACAAAATAATTTCTTGTAGAGGTTTTTCCAACAGCAAGTGACATCATTTCTTCCATGTGACAAATCTATTTTTACTTTTTTGTGAAAGTATTTGAAAGCTACTCTTGTACACAAGGTTATTTTCCTTACTGGGTTTTTGTATTTTAATAGTTTTTGAAAAATATGTTTTTGAAAAATAGGAATAGAATTGTAAAAAGTTCAAAGAATGTTTCTAAGTGATTTTTTATAATTCTCTTCTGAAAGAGAGATTTGATCTTTATTTGATGATCCTTGAGACGCTAAAGGGAAAATTTAGCCTCCAGAATCTAGGAAAACTCAGCATCCAAAATAATTCCATTTGTTAGCTGGCTCTGAAGGTGGCTTGATGAAGATTAACAGAGAATAATGTTGTTTATGGTTAAAATAAGCCTCTGTGGACTGTCTAAGGAGGTTCTCTAAGATACAGGAGACTGCACTTAGAATGCATTTGGAAAGCATATTCCAAAGAATTCTGCTTTTAGTGCAGTGTTCTGTCACTTTAATATACTCCACTAACGTACTGCTCCTTGACCTAAATTAATTTTTCCTACAGATTTATTTTGCCAGCCATGGTGGTGTGTGCCTGTAATCCCATCACTGGGGAGGCTGAATCAGGAGGATCACTGTGAGTTCAAGGCCAGCCTGAACTCCATAGTGAGACCCTGTCTTTAAAAAGCTGAAAGAAAAAAGGATTTCTTATTTTATTCCTCAGACTTTCCATTATTTTAGTTGTAGGGCAAAAATATTGCTTGCATCCATCCATCCATCCATCCATCCATCTGTCCATGTGTCCATTTCTTGAACAATTCATTAACTACCAACGGAGGAAGCTGCAGCTGTCGATCAGTGATAGAGCATTTGTCTAGCTTGTTCAAGGGTCAGGGTTCAATCCTAAGGGAGACAACAACCACCACCACAACCACCTATCACACATTAAAGGAAATTCTAGGATCTCACAGAATTTATGTGCTAGTAAAGGGAGACAATTAACAAGTAAGAAAATACAGAAACAAGGTAACTGGGAGTTGGTGAGGAAGGCTCTGAATGAAATAAAATAGAAAGATGTGATAGAAAATGTGAACGGTTGATCCTGAGAAGAAATTTCTCAGGGGAGCGCTGGCCCAGCACTTGGGCAGGAATCAGCTGCATGGAGATATGAGGACGCACTGTTCAAAGCAGAGTAGCAGCAGGTACAACACCAAAGAGTCCTCAGGAGCTCACTGGGCATGAGTCAGGGGGAAGGGAGGCTCGTGTGATCAGCCCCAGGGAGTGAGAGGGACAGTGGTGGCAGATCAAGTTGGGAGAAGCAGAGAGAACAGGTTTGTGCAGTCTGAACTTTAGGCTAAAATGAGAAGACTTTAGTTACGGGGAAACATAATATGAACTGCATTTTTTAAACGTGGCTCTGCATGGAGTCTGGAGAATGGATCCATGTTAGCCTTATACTGTTCTTTGGGCTGTCATCAATTCTAAGAATTCTTCCTGGACCAGGGAAAGAATTATTTTCAAATGTGTCTCATCTTTAGATCTGACCTACAGAAATAGCTGGGCCAAATTAGGTAATAAACTTTTGCTGTTCCCACAGAACATACCCACTATGACCTAAGACTGAGGGAAATTAGACCACTGCCTCCTGTTCTCTTACCATGCACATTTGTTTGCTTGACCTGGAAAAGTCATACTGCAAATATGCCAAAAATGAAGGTCTTTTGATAGGTCAGCTGCACATAATTAATAAGTGACTGTAGTTTTCTCTGGAGGGAGAAATTTTATTCTACGGCATTACTGACCTCATGACACAGGCCTCAAATAACAAACAGCATGGGCTTTCTGAATAAAGGTTTCTTAATAATGACTTGAAGGGTAAACTACTCAAGTGTGATCTTAGTGGATGGGTCAAGTCTGTTCTTCAAGACCCCAGAATGAGCTCTAATATGAGTCGCCATAGTCAATACTCAGTACAGTATTTAGATTTGCCAGGCACTCATATCAATCAGATGTTGTCAGACTTTATCTGACAAATAGAGGACCAAACAGGGAAATATTTTCAGTGTTGTGAGCTGCCTAGTAGGTTGCAAGTTCTCAACTTTACTGCTGTCTGGAAGCAGCCACAGATCACACACAGAACAAGCGAGGCTGTGCTCCCGTAATACTGTACTTCCTGACACAGAGTAGACGGGATGAGAATGTAACCCGATGACTCTTGATCCACACGTCTGGCGTGTGTTAATGTCTTTAATCCTCAGAATAATCTGGTTGTCATTATCCTCAACTCACAAGTCAGCAGCCTGGGGCGGAGGGAGGTCCTGCAGCTGGCCCTGAATGGCCTCCAGCCCCTGCTGCACGCTGCTGGGCTCCAAGGCTGAGCCCAAATGCACCGAGCCATGCAGGACCAAGTCCAAGATCCGCTCTTGTTCATCTGTGTACTTCAGCAACAAATCCATGAATGTCTGCTGTGCTTGGAAAGATTGCTGCACAATAAAGTCCTAGAAGGAAAGCCAACAGCACATGGCTCGCAGTGCCACGGTGCTTCTGATGAGCAGTCACATCGCTGCAGGGTTTTAGCCCCTCAGACCTGTCTGAGGGCTGTTCAGGGTCTTCACCTTGCTGGGACACCTGTGAGTGGGCTGGGGTGGTGGCCTTGGCAACTCATACAAAAGCTGCAGTGTTATCATCTCAATATTTTTTCTGTTTGCTTCTCCTCATGCAATTGTTGTGAGGATCAATAGTAAGGAAAAGAATGCAAAGAAGTGGAGAATGACAAGTATCTGGGGTAAGAGAAGTTCATGCCATAGAGTAGATATATACAGAGAAATTTATGCTTTTTTTTTTCTATAGAAGTATGAGTAACCACACATGTCCATTAGTAAGCATGCCAAAAGAGCTTAAAGTTAATGCAATCCAGCACTGGAAGAGGATAGAAACCTCTTCATGATCTTCAATTATAGACCATGCTTTATATGATTCATCTTTCTGGATGCTTTCTTCTCTGATCTTCTAGAAACAAGATCTTCTAGAAATAAGAAGGGCTATCATAACCCTGGGCTAGCATAACCTTCTTTTTAAAAGTAGAGGACATAAAGCAAAGTTAAAGTTTTTTGTTTTGTTTTGAGACATGGTCTTGCTATGTAGGTCAGCCTGGCCTTGAACTCACTAGGTAGCCCAGGCTGGCCTCAAACTCATAGCAATCCACCTGTTTCAGCTTCCTGACTGCTAGAAATACAGGTCTGTGCCACTATGCCTGGCAAACCAAAAGCTTTTTTTTCCCAATAACCTACAGTTTAAGTGCCAAAAATATTCGCTTTTATTGGGTTATTTCAAAAGTAAACCTGAAAAACCAGAGAAGAGCTTGAGTTTTTTCTCCCTTCTTTTGCCTTTCATTTTTATGTAGGAAGATAAAAAGAGCAAATCATAGAAACTTCTTAAAAAATACCAAAAAGTACTTAGAAATAAAAGCACCTATTTATAAAGAGGAAACAGAAATGAGGACAACAAGCGACACAATTTCACTGAAAGCAGAAGGAAAGACTCTATAATCAGTTGCAATATTTGTTATTTCATTAGTCAGCATCTGTTGAAGGTATATATATGCAAGACATGGTAGTGGTGCTTTGGGTTTACAGAAATTTGACAGCTTAGAATGAAAAGCATGATGCCTCTAAGTGCTTCCTGTCCATTCAGGAGACAAGTGGATAACGTATGAAGAGATTGCAGAGGAAGGCCGAGGGGATTATACGTTTTTGTTTATTTTTGGTTTGATGTGCTCACTTTGGCAGCACAGGTACTAAAAATGGTTTGGTTTGATTTTTTGGGTACCAGGGATCGAACTCAGGTCCTTGTGCTTGTCAGGCAAGTGCAGTGCCACTGAGCTAAATCTCTAGCAGAAGGGTCTATACTTAATGACAATAACTAGCACTGAGATCCATTATGAGCCAAACTCGGGACTCTGCTTTGCAAACGTTACTTGATTCTTACAACTATTCCAGGAGATCACTATAAGCATTTCAACTTTACAGTTGAGGAAATAATAGCTGATTTGCTACATTCTGACTTCCCATATTAATTGGAAGAGTCTGTCTCATCTACCCTATCTTTCTTGCCCTGTGCATAGAGTGGACAGGCGCCTCTCTTACAAATGTGCCCCCCACCTTATGAGGCACCTGTAAAACAGTCTTCTTTGGCCAGGTGCACCCTTAACAAGCCACTGCATTTCAAAGTGCACAGCTCCTGAAAGCAGACAGCAGAACCCGTATCTTGCCCACCGCACCAAGTTTTATCTGCTTTTTCAGTTTTCTATCATGATTTTGACAACAATACAATTTTTAAAAATAGGAAAACTCCAAGAAATTGTTGTGATTGAGCAGCAGGATGAGGGAGGGGTTGGTCATTCACACCAGAATCCCCCAGACAGAGCATCTGTGCTAACATGTGGATTAAAAAATAAAAAAGGAATAAAGATTAAAGCTGCTGCCAAGCATTTGCATCCAAATTCTGATTCTAAGTAAAAACCTTGGAAAGATTTTAATAGCTGAAAGAAAGCATAGAAAAAGAAAAATTTGCCCAAAACAGGCAATCAGGGTACACATAAAGAAGTAAATAAATAGCCCCTTGGTTTGTCAGCATTGTTGAGATCCAACTTCAGACCAGAGCTTATGGCCAGAAATCTTGTTGCCTGGCCCACGCCAGTGACATTGTCACCAGAGTCACTGCAAGGCACAAGCTAGCTGGACAAATAACTTGCTGGGACTCATACAGGATTTTAAATAGAAAGTCCAGTGAATATATGCGGATCTGAGAATCTGATATGGACCATGAGGACATCTAGATGCTCTTTAAAACAGGCAAATCTTTTAAAATAGATTTTATTGCTTCCAAAAATAATTTTATGTTGTTTGGAGGCTTACTTCCTTTGGCAGAATGTAGTTTTCTTTGATTTATAGACTATGATTAGTAATATTCCACATTAAAAAGCAAGGACTAAAGTTATACATTTTTCAAGAGAAGGAACTTTCACCTTTGCATCCCTGTTGTGTGTTTGATGTGCTTCCAGGATTTGATTTTGAGCCATTAATCCATTAAAATGATATAAAATCTATGTCTTCCACCCTATGACCCACAGCGAGGCATTTGTCAGAAAAATGAACATCACAGATGATGCTTCACACAAGCCCCTGGCAGACTTCTGGGTCAGAGGTTCCCCAAAGAGAAAACTCTTCCGGAGAGTTGCTATATAAAAATTCTTAGCAAGTCTCTCTCTTTGACTATTCTGAACCACTCCTCTTCCCTTTTTGTAGAACTAAAAGAAATTAGAACAAGATGTTAGACAAAAAAAACATATACTTCCTTCTCCAAATCCTTTCAATTACCAGGATATGTGTTTTCTTTTTTTCTTTCTGGTGCTGGGGACCAAAGCCAGGACCTCACACATCCAAGGCAAGCACTCTGCCACTGGCTGAAAATCCTGGCCTGTCTCTGTCTGTTTCTCTCTATCTCTCTGTCTCTGTCTCTGTCTCTGTCTCTGTCTCTCGAGGATCTTTCTATGCCCCCAGGCTGGTCTCCAACTCCCAGCTTCAAGTTATCCTCCCCTCACCTCCCAGGTAACTGGGACTATACATTCAACCAGAATCTGCACTTCCATACTTCTTCCCCAGAAAAACAAATGTGCATGTGCCCAAAGAGGATGAATAAAACATTCATTGTGAGAAGGTATAAATTACAATATAATCATTAGAAAAATGTACAATAGAAAAAAAACCTGTACAAACCTGGAAATATTTTATACTAGCATATAAAGATCACCATGCTATTGTTTTCAAAAAGAAATTTTTAAAAAGTAGTAGGACAACTAAAAAATTAGATTCCATTTATATTGAGAGAAAATTCCAGTGGCACAAAGAAAACGGAACAGATACAAATGAAAACTAGTCCTAAAAAGTGACTGGATCCCTTCGCTGGTATGAGACAGATGGGACTGGGATGATGACGGTGAGTGAAATTAGCCAGCAGAGAAAGCCTGCGGCAGTAGGTACCCACCGTATGAGGGATCTACAACACCGACCTCGGAGGAGCTGAGAGCGTGCGCGTGGTGAGCAGACGCGGGAGAGCCTGGGGAGGTCGGATGAAGATCGAGTCACAGATGACGAGAAGCTCTGCTTCGCGACTACGCAGAAGGGTCAAACAGGTCACGGTTAGGTTCTGCTTATTTCAAGCAGCTAGGAGAAATGATATTGAATGCTCTCATAGTCAACTGGTGATATCTGAGGAGATATCCTTTCCTGATTTGAACATTTTCACAATGGATACACACATCAAAATGTCACATTGTACTTTATAAATATGCAAAAGTTTTATATTTTTATGTATCAGTAAAAATAATTTTAAAATTCTCAATAGCTATTTGTTTCTATTCAGGTCTATAAATGTATGAGTTCTTATGAAAATTTGTTTAAAACTGTCTCTACAGCCTTAGGCCAAACCATTGGCCATATTACCTTCTTTTTCTACATAATTCAATATAGTTTGAACTTTAAAAAATTAGGATATATTTATATATTATGCATGGATTTTTACATTTTGTTTTTGTTTTTTGAGACAAGGTCTCTCTTTGTAGTCCAGGCTGGCCCCGAACTCACTAGGTAGCCCAGGTCATCCTTGAACTCACACAATCCTCCTGCCTCTGCCTCTTAATGCTGGGATTACAGGCGTGAGTCCCCCAGCATTGTGGTATGTGGTTACCAGGGATTGAACTTGGGACCTTGTACTTTCCAGGTAGATGCTGGAACCACTGAACTAAATCCTAAGTCCTAAATGAAGCATTTTTAAAATAAAGTTTTTGGTATGTAGAGGAAAACAGATATCTCAAATATCTAAAGTGCTCAAATTAATGAACTTCTAGTCACTAGTGTTCATGCGAGTGTATCACTTCCTCCTGGAATTACTGAGTCTCATCAGAGCTGTAAGTTGTGTTATTTGGAACAGACTGGTTTAGAATTGAAAAGGTATTGTTTCAGTTGAGTCAGAATAAAGTAGGTATATGATGAATCTCATGAGTAAGAATAGAGAGAGAACAATTCTTAATTTTTTGCCCAGTGTTTGTTACCCTGACCATTGAGGTACACTGTCAGAAATTTCATAGAGATCATAAATGTAACAGAAATGTATTTGTAAATTTAGAAGCTAGGCCTAAATCTACAGAATCTGCCTTAAATTCATCTCAGTATTTATGTGAGATATTTCAGCCTCATTTTTCAAATGAAGTTTTCTCTTCTCTAAAACCTAAGCAATGTTTTTGCCAAGTTATTCATTATGCCTTTTATTCATCTAATAATTATAATATTCACCTAATAATATTCATCTAATAATTTGCCTATTATGCATTATGTCTTTATTATTTCTTTCCTTTTGTTGATTTGGGTTTTATGTTTTTTTTCCTTCTAGTACTAATGTTTGAAACTAAAGCCTTTATACTGAACTACATCCCTACCCCTTTTTATGTTTATTTCTTAGTTTAGAGACAGGGTTTCACTAAATTTCTAAGTTGCCCAAGCTGAGTTCAAGTTTGTAACGCTGCTGCCTGGCACGCCAGAGTGCTGGGATTATAGGTGTGTGCCCCCATGCCCATCTTATCTTCTCCTAAACTATGCATTTAAGGCTGTAAGTTTTCCCATCAGCACTGCTTTAGCGATGTCCTACAAATGTCTACATGCTGTATTTTCACCTTAATTCAGCTCAGTTATTTTTTTTATTTATTTTTTTTTTTAGGTTTTTTGAGACAGGGTCCCACTTTGTGGTTCAGGCTGGCCCTGAGCTCAGCCTCAAACTCACATCACAATCCTCCTGCCTCTGCCTCCCGAGTGCTGGGATTACAGGCGTGAGCCACCACGCCCAGCACTGTGGTACGTGGTCTGGTTGCTGCTGGGTGTGGGTCTCCACACCCAGTATTGTTATGTGGTTACCGGGGAATCAAACCCGGGCCCTTGCGCTTGCAAGACAGGTGCCGGAACCACTGAGCTAACTCCCCGGCCCCTCAGCTCAGTTATTTTTAAAAATGATTTTTAAGACTTTCTCTGCCCTCATAGATTATCTAGAGGTACACTCAATTGCTCATTTCCTAGGTGTTGGAGATTTCCCTGTGCCTTTCTGTATCTGATACTATTGTGGACAGAGGATACACTTTAATTTTGAATTTGTTGAAGCATTACATGACTTAGAATATGCTCTTGCTAATATATATTCTTTGAGTTCTTGAAAAGAGTATGTCTTTGGCTGCTCTTAAAGGATTTTATAAATGATGATTACTTCCCATTGGCTGATGTTCTCTGTAGATTTTCTGTCTAGCTGTTGTATTAATTTGTCTAGTAATTGAGAAAGGGGAGTGGAAGTCTCCAACTTAACTGAGAATTTGTCTATGCCTCTTTTCAGTTCTTTCAATTTTTGCTTCACATATTTTATTTTTCTGTTCTTTAGATGCATGTATGCTACCTACCATTAAACAGACCAAACATAGCCCAGGTTCTGTGCACAAGGAAAGAACTGCCAAGCATATACCTCGTAATCAGTGGTAAATAGCTACACTGGTTGAACAGCATGATGGTAGCAATAACAGGGGAAGAGCAAAAAGAAGCATAAAGGGAGAGGGAACTCAAGTGCAAAAGGAGAATAAAAGAGACCTGAACTCAGGATCAGGAGCCAATGAAAAAGGTGTCTCCTCCTCCCTCACTGATGCCCGGAGTTCGCCCTCTTACCAGTGGATGGCGCTCACGGTGCTGGCTTTCCACAGCAGGGGGAGTCCAGAAGGGAAAGGCTTGCGCCCATCTGGCAAAGGTGAAAGTGTTGGGCATCCTCTGGCCCTTTTTGATGCCACCTCATTACTAGGTGGTAGGATTAGACGTCTTCGCTTCCCATTCCGTATTTGCAGGTGGAGTGGAGGACGGGGACTGCATTTTCCCCAGTGGTGGATGAGGGGACCAGCTCCTAAGAGAAATCTTTTTTCCTGTTACACACTTCTCATTGCTCCCCTCTAGCCCTGAGGGTCCCTACAGCTCATGGGGGGAAGATCTATCTCATCAACTTCTCACAACTCCGCAGGACCCTTGTCCAACCAACGGGGTGGCGGAGGGGGAATCCTGGATCCTCTACTGCGGGAACTCGGAACAGAAGGTAGGAAGCCTCCTCCCTGATGACTTCGGGGTGAGAGTGTTGACATCCAAAAGGGAAGGAAGCGTTCTCCTGTATCAGAAGCAGATGTGCTAAGCTCAGTGGTAGCTGTTCTTTTAGAGCCCAGTGGCTCCAGAAAAAGTATGAAGCCTGTGTTCTATAGACCAAGTCTGAGGTGCTCCACCAGCAGCAGGTCTGTATTTATCCTCACTTTTACTAGTTGCATCCTTCATGTAAATGGTGGCCAGGGGAATTAGGGTTGAATATATGCTGTGGTTAATCTTGTTCCAATCATGGTTAGCAACATGAATTTTATACCCACTTAGTTAATTTCCAATCTTGGTTCCAAGCTTTACAACTGTGACCTTGAGCAAGTTACCATTCCTCTCTGACTTATTTCTATATAAAATGGATATAACAAATATAATCCTGATGCAAAGATTAAGTAAGCTGAGCAAAGCCAGGTGTGGCTTTGAGTTGTCCACAAAAACTCCTAAAGTATTAGTCATTACTGTCAGGCGTGGGAAACCAGGAAAGGAATGTAACTAGAACCTTTGCATCAGGTTCTAGTCTCCTGTGAGTGGACAGCACATGGCGAAGTAATTATAATTAAACAGAAATGAGGCTTAGAGAAGACACTGAGCCTGGGCCTGACCCATGCAGCTTTTTTTGCAACAAGGACCCCACACCCCAGCCTGGCACACCTTTTATTCTCTCAGATCCATGCTGGCTGCACCTTTCAATTCTGACCCTGCAATTACTTCTCCCAAAAAGGGTTGTTCCCAACAGTTAGGTTTTCTCAAAGCCAATGCTTTTTATGAGTTCAGAGTAGTTGCGGTACATCTTGAAGATACAGTGATAGCTTTCTGAATTTCATCACACTCCTCTGAGAATTTCTGGACAGATGGAATAGGAAGCTCACTGCCTAAGTGACCATGGTGGCGAGAGTTGGGAGAAGGATGATTTCTGAATAGTCTGAGAGGGAGGAGACAGACAGATGGCTGGACGGCTACAGCTAAGAGGAGGCAAGGAGAAGGGGTATGTGTGGAAATTCACAGCTTCATAGATTGAAAATGATTGGCAAACAGTGTCTGCGGCTTTTAAAAATATTGCAAGAAACTGAGTCAGCCTCTCAGTCAAACCGAGCTCAGATGGAGCTGGGATGGGCTGTGAAGGACGCTTTCCTCTCCTCAGGAGCACTGGGAGAGAGGGGTCGGACCCATCTCAGAGGCAGTGCAGGAGGCCTCTCCCCTTCCTGGCCTAGAGACCACCTCCTCTCCTTCTGGCTCAGGAGGTTAGCCCTCTCCCACCCTGGTTTCCAGGTTCACTGTCAGAGACTTCTCTGTAAAGCTGATCCTAGAAGCAATTATAACATTTTCAGGGTTGTGTTGCTTTCTTTCTCCATTTGATGATTTCCTCCCCTCCTTTAATAAGAGCCAGGTTAATCGAGTATGCTTTCTGAAGCCAGACTCCAAAGAAGAGCAATTAAACTCATTAAACCACTGAGGAATGCATTAAATAAATATATTTCTTTTTTTCTTGTATAAATGGTACAAGAGCTTGAAAGCTAATCTGCAGCTACCTTTTGATATCCTCAGTATTATGAGATGGTGTGGGCTCTCTGACTTACAGAGCTCTATCTGCGTCATCATTGTAAAGCAAGAGGAAGCCCATTACTGAACCTGTCCTAGGTCTGCATGTATCTGCACCATCAACAGGAAACTACCTGGGAGAATAGTTTCTGTCACAGAAATACAGTTCTTAGAAATATCCAACAGGGAATAAGCTGTAACACGTATTTTTGCAAGGCCTGTGCTATTGAAAGAGAAGATCACTTGCCCACAGCTACCGCTGGCCTTGTTGCAGGACAGTTACGAAGAGACAGGCACATGCTTGTCTGGGCTTCCCAGAGACAACTCATGAATGTCTTTGTAAATAGATTTGTTGCTTCTGCTCCCCGCCCACCTTGAATGTAGCGATATCTCAACTGACAGTAAAACTAACCAGTGAATGTGCTACTTGAACTGTCAAATGAGCCAATGAATTTGCAGGACCTGTATCCTCAAACTTGTAACCAATGAAAAAGATGCCAAGTGCTCTAGCTCTGTAACCCTACCCTTCCTAAAAGTGTAACTAAACCCAAACTGCACTAAGAAGAGGAGGTCAGTCACTTCAGCGCTTGAGCGCAGGCTGACCCGCCAGTGTTAAATAAAGTTTGTCTTGACTCCGTGTATCTTTTGCATTCAGTTCCTTCTCCTGGGTTTGCCTAAGCAAGCCATAATTTAGGGATTGTTTTATGTACGGTTTTTATGACATTGTAAGGAAAAATTAAATCACCCTCACCAGGCACCTTGTATGTAGTTTTAGCCTGTGGAACAAGCTGCAACATTGTCAATTTTATCTGCATATAGTTTTTTTTTCCATATCTAGGACATACTGATATTGAGGTTTAGCATAATCAGAGCCCAAAGATCAATTTTCCTTCTTAAAAATGGTAAGAATTACTTCTGAATCTGTCCTTATTATTATCTGAGTCTTCACTGACACATTATAGATTGTGTTCTATTTAACAAAAATCCTCATTATTCTTTGACATCCTTTTCCTTTTATATTTTTTCTGGGCTTTTTGAGCCAGAAAATTTCCCCACTTCTCTCACAAGGCAGAGTTTCGATTTTGGGAGAAAGCTTCCCTATGTGCACTGTCAGCAGTGGGTACCAGATGTCAAGACAGTAGGAAAGATACCAGAGAGGGGACAAGGAAGTCGTCTTCCCTCCTCAAGGCCTTGCTGCTTGCTCTCTGCCATTGTTCTACATCTCATTTAGAAAAGCAGCTTTTATTGTGTAAAAAGGAAGTGCAAATGAGTAGTAGTAGCTGAGATAAAAACAGTTTACACACATTTAAGACATTTCTCAAAGTGTGCTCACGTCATCATCTCCATCAGAAAACTGCCCTGAAGCACTTGGTAAAAGCACAGGTCACCAGGCGTGTCCCTGGATCTACGAATTCACAATCTTGGTGAGCTGGGCTTGAGAACCCTGCATAACACAAGCTTCCTGACTGATCCTTATGCTAAAGAAACTTTAAGAAATTTAAAATTTGAAGTAGTTGCTCCTCTTGAGCCCCCAGTGTGACCGTTTAACAATCATACAGAGGCAACACCTATTTTGCCTTAATAGTAATGGAGGGAGAGGAAATAATGATTGAGGGTGTAACATTTGCCAGTTAGGCAAATGCCAGTTAGAAACTCTGCCAGTTAGGAAACACACATACATGCACTATTCAAATACTAAACTCATTAACAAGATGAGTTAATGTCTCATTAACCTCATAAGAGAATAAGAGTGGTAGAGATAGAACAAGAGCATAGAATAGATCCGTTTCCTGAGCTGGGAGTGGCTCTGCAATGGCATGGAGTCCAGGAGCAGATGCATCACCCAGAGGCCTCATCATTCTGACGGCCAGTCTAGGCTTCCCACCTGTCAGTGGTTTATGGAATAACCTTTTGTCCCCCATGTGTCTGGTGAGAAAGAAAGAGGCAACAGAGGATGTGTTTTCTCCACATATCATTAAGACGATCATCGCCAAAGCTGTTTACAACTAGTATGTCAGCCAGCATTTATTGACAACGCCAAGCACATTTTGGAATTTACTCTCCACCATGGCCTTAAGGGGTAGGCATTATTATTCTATTTTCCAGAACAGAAATGTGAGATTTGCATGTGCTACATAGCCGGTAAGCGGGAGAGCTGGGCTGGCACACTGCTTTTGTGCCAGAGTTCTGTGCACTGGAGTCGGTGAAGCAAAGTCCAGCTTGTGCTGTGATACTCTACAGAGATCCAATGCTGCTACATGCTTATGGAAAACTTTCTCTTTGCTTATTTAAAAAAAATAAGTGTTAGGTGGTGTGGCCCTCTTCCTATTACACAGCTCCATCTCTATTTCACATCTTCCCTACACCCTTCATCCTCTTTTTTTTTTTTCTTTTGAGACAGGGTCTCACTTTGTAGTTCAGGCTGGTCCTGAGCTCAGCCTCAGACTGACATCACAGCAATCCTCCTGCCTCTGCCTCCCAAGTGCTGGGATTACAGGCATGAACCACCACACCCCATACTGTGGTATGTGGTATGTGGTACTGATTGCTGCTGGGTGTGAGTCTCCATGCCCAGTATTGTATGTGGTCACTGGGGATCAAACCTGGGTCCTTGCTCTTGCAAGGCAGGCACTGGAACTACTGAGCTAAATCCCCAGCCCATTTTCTCCCATGTTCTTTTAAGCCCTTGAATGTCCCCTCAATCTAAGCTGATGGGAAGCTCTCTTGCTGCATTTCAGAGCTGTTGCGGGTTTTCCACGCATAGACAGAATCTTTACTAACCTGTGCCATTCTTAAAGCATTCCAGTGACAACTTACCCGTGACCAGGAAACACTCAACTGTGGATGAGCATGGATAATGACATGCCATAGATTCCAAGTGCTCTATCCAAATTTCACACAGGTACTATGATCAAAACCTAAGGTGAAGTCCTAAATTTTCAAAGCAAATTATTATTGTCAAAGAATAATTGACATCGATCCCCATTAAAAGAGTTCTCTTGGCTTTGAACCCCTTTATCTAATTGTTCTTGGCACTCCCTAAAGCAGATCTAGAAGCTCTCTTTCATAAGTGTGTGTAGTTGCACTGTCATGGCTGCCTCCATGTCCTGAACTGATTCAAAAGGTTTGTCTTTCATGGTCACTTGCACTTTGAGGAAAAGCCAGAAGTCTCACAGTGCCAGATCCAGAAAGACGCACTGTAAGGTTTTTGACAGAAATTGTCATAAATGTTTGATCTCTGTGTTGCGAATATAAAACAGAAAAACTATTTAAATTTTAAAATTTATCATAAAGAAATATTGCTATTAATCTACATCAGAATATCCTCCCCACTTCAAATGTATTTATCCCATTGTTCTTAACCATTTATCTTTTACTATGTTATTTTTAAAAATTTGAAATTCACTACCTCTTTTGATCACTCCTTGTATGCCTGGGAGCATTTGGTCCCACATATAGCAGATCAACTTGAAAGCTCACTGAGGGGGCTTTAGACATTGTTTATCTGAATTATATTTCCAGGGCCTAAGTGTGAAATTGCTAACGTACCATTCAGCTGCTGTATGGAGACAGACTTTGATGTGCCAACAATCACAACTAAAGTCTCAATGACTGATGAAATTGTGACATTTCTAAGAGCAAGAACACACTGCAGTTGAGGAACTGTGACTCTGGGCCACCATTCTGCAAGATTAAACATTAGCTAAAGATAACACAGATGGCTTGTTAGCGAATGCCTGTAAGACAGCCCAGGTGCCTAGTTAACTGTGACCTGTTAAGTACACAGTTACTCTTTTACAGCCTCCACTTGTGCACTCAGTCTGCTGTTCCTTATACTTGCCTTCATGCTCCCATGTTATGCTGTATAAACAAAAATACTGACTAATCCTGAGCCCATGGTCTCAGCTATGAAAAGCAAAGATTAGGTGGTCATAGCCAGGAAAGAGCTAAAATCCATTTCCAGTCTCTTCCCCAAATAACTGTGATTCTTCTTTATTCCTTGTTCTTTGTATATTATTCTTTGATTCCCTGCTGTTCCCCACGCAAGCAAACAATAACTGGTTGGGGTATTAACCCAACACCCATGCATTGTATCCACTGTAAATTTTACACAGAATCAGTCAAATGTTCATGTAAGAAAAATTGATATGCCTGCCATCTTGGTCTGAGCTACTGAAAATAAGTACCGTCAACTGTGGAGCTTCCCATACAACTGAAACTGATACCCACGGTTTGCTTTTGCCTGGTAATGGGAATTGAACTCAGGACCTTGTACTTGCTAAATCCCCAGCCCATAACCACAATTCTTGGGTCTGGGAATCCCAAGACCAGGGCAGTACGGGCCGGCTGCCTGTTGCAGAAAGCTGTCTCACTGCAGTCTGACCTGTCCAAGGAATATGGGGCCTTCCTGCTATTTTAAAAGGGTTATTCATTCCTAATCACCTCCCAGAGGTATGACTTCCTGATATCACTACCTCAGGGGCTAACACTTCAGCATATGAATGTTAAGGATAATATCAGCTCACACCCCCACAGAGTTCCTCTCTCATAATGCATCTCTTTGCACATGTAGGGTCAATAGGGTCCTGTAAATCATACTCTATGAATTATTGGTGCAGGGATTTGGTGTAAGAAAATGCTAAGACTGAAGCTATCACTAATACTGTGAACAATAAAATTCTTTCTGTCTGACCCAGGAGTATTGTGTCTTTTGCTAGGATTCATTAAACCATGAAAGACCAATTTTAAAAGGTTGCAAGTGATGTGAAATCTCAGACACTTTCTTCACAATTTTTGATATCAGGTTATTATTTGGTGCTGGAGATTGACTCAAGGCCTTTCATGCTCTGCCACAAGGTCATATCCCTAACCCATGTCATCTTGTTTTATTGTTATGTGATCTCCTCTAAGCCTTACTGCATTGCTGTGAATGATTTTACAGGTGGTACTCCTAAGAGTCAACAAAAGAGCATTGTTAGTTGCCTCCCTAGAATAATTTCCTATCTCCCAGTTGTACTTGCATTTATTTGGGTATCCCCTCCCCTCTCACCTAGGCAGGAAGTTTTCTTTTCCACTAGTATTAGCAAGTTTCTCTCCTTTGCAGATGATTAGTTTTAGACAAAGCTAATACGGACTTGACATTCCCCTGTCAGAGTAATTAGTTAGGAAATGAAACATGCAGTTTGGGAAAAAGGATTCTGGGGCATATAGATGAGGGATGTCTGCGAAAGAAGTTTTATTGCTCTTTCATAAAACCATACAGAAAGACAGGCTTTCCAAATGTTACATGTGTCAGCATGATGTAGGGATAATGTTCAGCTGAGAGGCACTTACCAGAATGAACACTGGACATACTAGGGAAGCAAAGTCTTAGATTCCTCACTGCACAACAGAATATCTTCTCGGGGATGAACTGTGTGGAAGTCTTGGGATGGGAAGCTGCAGAGGGCAGGTGCTGGGGGCAATCAGCAGGGTCAAAAGAACAGGTACTTACTGACTAGTAAAACACTGATGGTGTTCATAGCTGGTATATCTCTAGTAGAGAATGTGGTCTGCTTTCGCTGTTGGTCAAAGGAAGAAGCTCATTGACACAGACAGCAGAGCCCAGGCAGCCTCAGTGCTGGAGAAGCCCCGGGGTTGTGATGACCTGGCGGCTGCCCTCTCTTTGGACTTTTCCAGTTAATAGAAAACAAATTGCCATTTCATTTAAACTAGTTTGGGTCTGGACTTCACTTAGAGGGAAAACCATCCACCAGGCATAAAGTAACCATTTAAAGGACTCAGCAAGTAAACAGCTAAAGTAGAATAAAGGTCAACTCCATTCGGCTGAAATAGCCTTGATTTTTATAATCCGTCATAGTACTGCCAAGTACCAAATGGATATGGAAAAATTATTTGCAAAGTGAGAAAAGCAGTTGTCAAATTGTAGTTATAATTCTAGTAGAAATAATAAATACAGAGACTAATTATTCCAAGAAAAATATTCATAGGGCCAGTGTTACCCTTTTTTATACGAACTGAGAGTATGCCCCACTCCTTCTAAAAACATACTCAATTCACTTAATGATGATGTTACCATGGGGAAAGACAAACATAATGAAAAATATCTGATGTTCCAGTTCCTCACTAAAATGACTGGTGGATCTGACAGCTGAAGCCAGGTTAGACACCCACAGTACAGTTGGGGGAGAAGCTTCTTATATTTACACCATCTTGAGAGCACACATCGTCAAGTTCTGGATTCACCTCAAGAATTTCTGCACATAGCCATCAGCATGTCTACATCCTCACAATATATCCTCCCAGGAGCCTTCACAGGGAGAACTTCTGTCTCACTGCAACCCTGAGCTCCAAGCACTGCTCACTACTTCCGGAGCACAGCTTCAGTGCTACATCTCTCTTTGCCCAACGGGGAATGAGTGGAGTGAGAAGGCTACACATTTGCATCTGCTTTGCTTGATGGTCTTTACAGTGTTTTCTGGTAACTTGTTATAATACACACACCATTAGGATAGAATATTTGTACATATTCAGAGCTTACCCACTCATGAAATGTTGAATCAGAGTCCTTAGTGACTTCTAACCCAAACTCTCTTATTTTATATGTGACAACCCTGAGGCACAGGGGTGCCATGTGGGGAAGCAAGCCAGTGTAAAAGTACCTACAGCATTAGCAACCCATCATCATTAAGGGCCTTACTTTGCTTTTTGGAAACTTGCAATAGTCGCTTAGCCTCAAATATGGTGAATAAGAACAGGGTGGGATACAGGTCAAATTAAATAACAGTTGGCATGAAAAATGTAAGTAATGAATAATGAGTTTGTATTTTTAGTATGTCTAAATACACTGGTAGACCCAAAGATAAAGTATTTTTAAACAACAGTGAACAAAGGCAGCATTATTTAGAAAAAAAATCTGAAACCTGACAAAGTCACACCTAGTTTAAAAATTGTAAACATCTTGGAGAGACCAAATTTCTCCAGAACAGGATGCACATTGTCTTATGTCAGGGACTAGGCTAGGATTTGAGAAAACACAAATGGATAAAACACAGAAATTCTCCACCTTCTTGTAGTTTATGTTCTATTAGAAGCAACATACAATAACAAGTGAGTAAATAGCAAATGATGATACAGGATACACAGAAGAGCTTAAACAATAAGGAAACAGAGGTTAGAAGTCATTAGTACCTTTATGTTTGGTTTCTCTGCAGTGCTGGGGATGGAGCACAGTAGGCAAGTCTCTCTCTCTGGGTTACACCCCACCCCAGTCAGTGCATTTAGAAGTGTTCAGAAAGTGCCCTTTGAACTATGAGTACATGAAGGGGAAAAGATATGAAAATATTCAGAAAAAAAGGTATTTTAGGTGGGAGGGAAAACAAAGCAAAGGCCCTAAGTTCTTGTTAAAGGAACAACAAAGAAGCCAATTGCCATAGAGTCCGTGGAGGGGTCTCAGGAGAGTGGCAGAAAATGACGAAGAAGTACACAGAGTGAAAGTCAGGGAGTCAGGAGACCAGAGGAGGGACTCTGGATCCCTCTCTCTGTGCAGGAATAACCTGAAGGATTCTGAGGAAAGGAGGATGTGATCCCTCTGCCTGGTAGATTAGACTACAGTTGGGGGCGGAGGCCCAGAGACCAGTCAGAGGCCAGAGTTGCAAGACTATTCCACACAGGGTGCTGGCTTGAGCCAGTGCCTTGGCCAGCTGTTTGTTACTATTGTAAGCTCTGCAAAGTTTGCCATCAGGGCCGGGGAGTTAGCTCAGTGGTTCCGGCGCCTGTCTTGCAAGCACAAGGACCCGGGTTCGATTCCCCAGCAACCACATACAATACTGGGTGTGGAGACTCACGCCCAGCAGCAATCAGCGCCACATACCACAGTGCAGGGCGTGGTGGCTCACACCTGTCCTCCCAGCCCTCGGGAGGCAGGGGCAGGAGGATTGCTGTGATGTGAGTTTGAGGCTGAGCCCAGGGCCAGCCTGAACTACAAAGTGAGACCCTGTCTCAAAAAAAAAAAAACTTTGCCATCACCAATCTAGAGTAACAGTGGTACACATCAGGAGGCAAAGAGGATTCTGGATAAAACTTTTTTTGAGACAGGGTCTCGCTTTTGTGGTTCAGGCTGGCCCTTGAGCTCAGCCTCAAACTCACATCACAGCAATCCTCCTGCTCCTGCCTCCCAAGTGCTGGGATTATAGGCGTGAGCCACCATGCCCGGCACTGGGGTAGGTGGTGCTGATTACTGCTGGGCGGGAGTCTCCACACCCAGTATTGTATGTGGTTAACTGGGGATGAACCCAGGTCCTTGTGTTTGCAAGACAGACATCGGAACCACTGAGCTAAATCCCCAGCCCTCTGGATAAATATTTGACAGCAGAGGCAACAGATTCTAATGATAGCTTTGAGGCGGGACTTACAAAGTGGGTTTCCATGAAGCTTAGGCTCCAGGGCCTGTCACCATTACCAGCTGATCCAAAATAAATAGTCATTTTTGCATCTAGTTTTGTAGCATTTTTTTCATCAAGAGGACTCTATTAATATATGCAAAAATATATAAAATATATTTATAATATTTATCTATAGAATTTATATATAAACTATTTTCAAAATCAAAGTCTTCCTAGATGTGAAAGAAGAGAGCTGGAAAGGTTTCCTAGGTTTTGGTCACTGGAGCATTAGGGACTGGGCCAGGGTTCCCTGGGACACAAACAAGCTGAAGGGATGCAGAAGTCTGTTCCAAGCATAAAGAAAAGCTTACCTTCTCATCCCTGGACACAGGGGCTTTTCCTCCTCACTGTGCTAGCTTCCTCGGGTTTAGGGAGTCCTTTCCTAGTCTTGTTCCGTTTATTGAACGACTGCTTGTTCTTTGAAGTTCACTCTCCCCTCAGAGTTGATTTCCTTCTCTGTCAGAGGCCAAGGAAGTTCTGAAGCCTAATTAGCTTCCTTTACAAACAAAGGAGAAGGCCGCACTCAGAGGTGATGGCATAATAGGGGAAATGTAAGACAGCTGAGCATAAGTTTGCCAGAGAATGTGCTAATGGACATCAGGATGCAGATGAATCTTGTCTTCCTTTGATGCCTAGTGCTCATGTGTGGATAAATAAAAGTGAGGAGAGGCAAAGGCTAGGGCTCCTCTGCCTAAAGGAGGTACAAGTGCCTGGGCTGACCCACGCTAAAGTGACTCCATTTCTCTTTGTCATTCACCCTTGTTCCCCGCCCCCATGTCAGAGAGGACTAAACGGCAAGCTTAGGTCTGAGAACAAGGCTGACTGGCTGGGTCTGCTCAGGACTCAGACCCAGCCACAATCTTCCACATTCCAGAGATGGAACACTGGAAGCTCACAGTAGGCCTTGGGAGTTTAAAAAATTACACCAACCTGAAGCCCTGTGTACCTTGTTCCTGATTGCCTTAACAACGTCCACATATTTATAACTCCTGCTTAAGTCTTGCAACCACCTCAGTGTCTCACCTACGACCTTCCCAAATCATTCTGCTTCCATCTGTCCTGTGCTGGTGCAGGCTGGGTATTTTGTAAATATTTACTGAATTAATAAAGGAATAACTGTTTTATTTTCTACACAGATATACTAACCACCAGCAAGAGTTTGGTCATATTTTCATACTTAGTTCTTATTTTCCCCTCTGTTACATTTTTTCCCCTTTAAGGAAAATTTAAGACTGAATAAAAGAATACAAAGGTAATAGAACTGTTTCTCCTCTACAGGCAGTATTACTAGACCTCCTCTCAAACTGCTCTCTGAGTCTATTTTGTGAAGAAATAAATATTTCACATTAATCCCAATTATCAGAAAGTAAATTTTGTCTTTTCCTTGTCCAGGACCAGGTGAAATAATCCAATTTACTTTTAATTAAAGAGAAAGGAAAAGAAAAGATATTTTAATTACAGAATATTTGATCAGTTTTATGAATAAAATCCATCTCCAAGTCCATCCAGGAGGCCAGACTTTAGGACTGGGAACAAGAACAAAGTAAATCTAATGTTTATCAGAGTATTTCTAAACCTGTTTACTGTTTGCGAACACAAAAATTTGGCAAAGTCCCTAAGCAGCTTCACAGAGACAAGCTGTGGTAGACCAGATGATTCACAGTTTGTCTGAGTTAGTTGTCAGAATATATATTCTTGCCAGTTTGTTTGTTCCTACCTAATCCCCAACTTCTTACCTTCTTTCTCACAGAACATCAGCTCTGAGAAATTGCTCACCAAATTGCCTTCACCAAGGCAAAAATCTCTCAATGTAACTATGATTGATTAAGAGCTGTGAATGCCAGGTTTTGCTAAATTATCTCAGGGAAGCAGTCAGTCACGAGAAGGGAGATAACCTACACAAATATTAGCTGGTGTGATGGATCATTTTTTTCCCGCGTATTATAAAATCAGAGTGAGGCTGTGGAAACAAGCTTTGCATCTCCTCATGTATCTGAGTCTTCTTTTTGGAAATTCTCTTCATGGAAGTAGAGATGCCCAAAAGGATTTTGTTAACTCTAAGTGTCCAGCTCATCGCTGGTCTGTGCATAAGGGAGCAGAAGGGTTTTTCCATGGATTCACAGGATGGAGGAGAAGACCCTGCGAAGCCTTCTTTGCCTGTGCCTCTGACTGGTGTTATGGCATATCTGACATTTATAGTTTCTAGATTCTTCAGTGCCTGGACTGGGGCTGCACAGTATAGGCATCATCAGTAGCCGTGCCGCCGCCTGTGAGTTTGTTAGAGGACTCCGTGCTCTCTATGTCTCTACATTCCTCTCCGTGTTTACAGCACTGAAGATAAACCCATACAAGGAGTCTCTTCAGTTACCTCATAAATGAAGGACAAGGCAGTAGCAGTGAGGAAGCTGTTATTCATACCTAGCATCTTGCTTCAGGAGGGAGTCTCTTTCCAGCTGGAAGGGCAGGAAAGAGTTGTGGGGGGTCGCTTCCTCGAGACTCACTCGTTCCCTTCCCTGAATGGTGCAGACCCCAGGCCCCGGGCGGATGTGGTCCCATGGGAAGCAGCTCCTGTTCCCTGTGTGCACTTAGAGTCCAAAGGTGAGGACAGGGCCAAGGCTGATGCTGCCTGCGCTGCGTGTGTGCTCACATTAGGCAGCTGTCACGCTCCTCAGAGCAGAAGGCTCCATCAGTACTGAGAAAAGGCTTTCTCCTTCAAACCGGGAAGCTGCACTGCCCATTTCTTCCTCAAGTTAAAGAAAATGTGTGTGTTTTTACCTATGTTAGTGTGTCACACACACATATGCATATATAGAAAGATAAGACATAGGACATTAAACATATACTTCACATGATACATATTCCTGTATACATATATATTATATATATGAGAGAGAGAGAACAATACATGAATTTTGGTGCATGCACATGGATAAATGCTGATTTGCAGTTCTGTCCATGGCAAGAGAAATAACCCGCTTTTCTTCAGAAGGCAGGCCCTCCTCTCAGAATGATGGTGCATCGTGTGAGACTTGGGCTTCTCCCCTCCAAGAGAACTGTTCCCCAGTAGTCACAGCAGCTAATGGACTTACTATGTTCTCTGCATCTACAAGGTACCAGTGGTGAATTAACTTGCATGTCCATGCCCAGGATGTACCAGCCCTGGACCATCTGTAGTACTATCCTTGGAAGAAACTGCTTCTCACATACTTTCCACAGTCTGTCCCCTTGCAGAAGTCATCCCCTGCTTGGAATGGAAGGAGCTGAGCAGAAAGAGACAGGAGAGGAAGTGTCACCTCTGCAGCAACTGGCCAGTCTCCTCACCCTCCTCACCCCAGGGGGCAAAGGCTTCCTGCTTAGACATCGGGCACGGGCATGGAGGTGCATGTGGGAGACAATCCCCTTCCAGTCAGGCGGACCGTGCAGTGTGTCGGGCTCCCTTGCCTAGAGAGAGACTTCATCCATTTACAGAGCAATACAAAAGGCACTCCCCCTGCAGAGGAAGTGTGGATGCTGCCTAGGTAATCAAAGCAATCTGATAAGAAGGGTCTGAAGAAGAAACACTTTCCGATCTGATGTATTATTTATGCTGAAGGGAATAACGTCTTCCTTCTTTTATGAATGTGACTCTTGGCAGCCCTGTCTGATTGGCAGTTTACAGGACTGATCTAATGTTTATCACTAAGAAAAAGCCCACTTCTTCAGCATGTATTATCCAGCTGCTATGTGCTGTGGTACTACTAAGGATTAAACAGAAGCTTACATATAATGGCAGCTTAAAAATAACACTGATCGTGTTAATAATAACATCAACAATTGTGCTTTGACTCCCTACATCCCTTCCCCCCCTCCAACAACAATCCCTCACTCTCCTGCAGATTTAACTCCTGCCCAGTAAGTTCCGAGGATGGAGCAACTGACTCAGGCCCGGCATCCAGTGTGCAGCAAATGCCTCTGTCTACACTAAGTGGTTCAGAGATGAACAGCACTCCAAATTGGTTGTCAGAATAAGTGTTGAGACTTGTTACAAGACCCAGAAGACACCTTTCTATTGAGCTTACCTGTAACCTCAGAAAATATAGGTCTAGAACTGCCCCCAACAATCCTGTCATGCTGAAGGGACTTCCCAGAGCTCTCAGAGGAGCTTAGCAGAGACAGAATGAAGTCTAGACAGTAGGCAGCAAAGGAGAGATAGATTAAGTAACCACAGTTTAAGGTCTCAATTCTGCTGCATGTGAAGCCAGCCTAGCCCTTTGCCTTTCGGCTTTCTGAGCCAAAAAATTTGCATTTTATCTTGAGCCAATTTGAGTGTGGTTCTGTCATTTGAAACTAAAAACTAATGTATGCAAAAAATGATGCCGATAATGACCATAATACAAAGATTGTGGGTACGAGAGAGTCAATGAAAACTTTATGTGACAGGGAAAATGCTATTAGATATTAAAACCATACAGAGTTTACCCATATGTTTATTTGAGAGAAGCAAAGCAGAAACAAATGATCTAAGACTTGGGGAAATATTTCTAACTTTAGGCTTACTCTGCTAATCTTGGTGCCAGTGAGGTACATGAAATGAACACCACACTCAAGACACCAACCCTCTCAGGCTCCAGAACAGAATACTTTTCTGGTCAACCTTGAGAAGCCCAGGCAGCATGAATCTGTTTAAAAATATAGGGCTAGATTCATATCAGCTTGGTACAAGCACAGCTGTTTCTGTAGGGTGTAAGACTTGCTCCTTGAAGAGGGCTGTAGCCTTAAAGCAAAGATGTCCCAATCATAAATAAGAAGGTCAGTCTTCAAAAGTCTGAAATTAGATATGAGAACCAAAGTCACATTTTCCTGCATTCCTGTACTAAACCCAAAGAAAGGATTGCTACTGTGAAAGTAAACAGACCATTATCTGTGTAGTTGCTATGTTCAATGAGGTTATGTTATAGGGCTTAAATCAGCTGTATTCTCATTTCTTACCACTAAAATGATATTGAGAATTGCCGTCCTCCCCCTTAGATAGCTGTCTCTTAGCACATAACTTGGAGAACAGCCCAGAGCTCGTCAGGGTATTATCTTTTTTTCCTATTTTTTAAACACTCAGTTCCAAAGTGTGGCTAAATAGGAGACTGCTTATCAACTTCCTCTCTCAATAGAATTTCCCAAGAAATAAGAAACAGTCAATATTGGGGAGAGAATTTTCCTCTAAGATCCTAACATTCCCCAAATTCTAAAAGTCACCAAATGGCAATGCCTCATTCACCACAAAATAAGGACTCTGGGGGAGAGAGAAACTTTGCCAAGAAGCCAGTGCCGACCTTGAGAAGTCATCCTGCTGGACGTGCCATCACCCCATGGATGCCATTTAGAACCTGTAGTTCTGATTGTTTTCTACATGCAGTAATTCTCTGAAAGACACCTATCTCAAGGTGTCTTGTGAAGACTGTATGGCCACAGAACTATCTCTGGCTCAGGCAGGATGAACTACTGGTCCTGCTGCAAGAACTCTAGTCTCTCTTTATTTTTATTTATTTTTTTTTTTTTTGCTTTCCACCGCTTTGTTCCTAGGTCGGAGGTGTGACTGCTTTGACCAAGGGAACACATAAGATCCACCATGCCAGTTCTGGGTATAGACCTGAGTATTAATTTCTGGCCCCTGGAAATCTAGCTATCTTATATGCTGTGAGTTCACAATACTGTTAAGAGACCAGAGCCAATGAAGATTCCTGGGGACTGAGACACCATGTGGAAAGAGAGAGTGAGGAGGAAGGTAGAGAGGGAGAGAAAAAGGAGAGACAGACAGACAGACAGACAGAGGAAGATACTAGAAATATGAATAAACAAACCATTTGGATAATGAGCTAAGCCCAGTTTTCACAGGGATCCAGAGCAAGCTACTATCTGCCCCAAACTTCCTGAGCAACCCTAAAATGGGGCCTGTTCCACACAATCCCAGAACAGGAATACAATTATGGATTATTGTTTTAAGCTACTAAAATTTGGGAGAGATTTTGTTAAATGCATCAGTGGATACTCAGAACAGAGATAATTTGCCAATCTAAATGTCCTGTAAAGTGGTAGATGTATTAAAAATACTGGACTTATTAGTGCCACAATAGAGACCAGCGCTCTTTGTAGCAAGCAGCAGAGATCGATTCTGGCTGAGTGAAACAAAAGTTCCTTGATAGGACAGAGAAGCCAGAGATGGTGGTGCATGCCCATTATCAGCACTCTGGGAGGTTGAGGCAGGAGGATTGCAAGTCTGAGCCCAGCCTGGACAACTTAGTGACTTGGCACAATCCTGTCTCAAAATAAAAGGATTAAGGATCTAGCTTAATGCAAAAGATTTTAACTCAGTTCCTAGTAACATTACAAAGAAAATGATGGAGAACAGTTCATGAACTGTCATGAGGTCTGAACACTGAGCTCTGGGCTAAGCAAGACAACACTCAAAGGAATGACTTAACATCATTTTAGAGAGCAAAGTGCTGCATGTGCTGAAGAAATGACAGCAAACTTCGTCCTGTGGTCCATGTCACTTGCTCTCGCACCAGACTCTGTGCAGAAGGACCTCTGCAGGCTGATCCTGGGGCATAGGTCCCCACCCTGGCTGTGAGAGGAGCTGGGAAAGTGAGGGTACAACATTTGTAGGCTTTGCTTCGATAGATAATCTTTGTCCTCGCCAAAGTCAGATGTATAGGGGTGACCACTGCAAAGGTTTAGAAGCTGAGGAACCAAAACCAATGTCAAAAGCCCGCTACTGCTACCAGGAGTCAAAGCTTTATCATAATTTTATGTATATCTCTTTATATATTCATCAATTATTGATATTTTACCAGTTCTGCATTATCATGGTATATATTTCCAATGAGCCCAAAATTCTACAAAAGGAATGCTATAATTAGCCTTCACGCAATAATAAATGGGAATATGGGGAAAGTATTAGGAGTATATCGGTTAAAATCTATGCAAATTTGTAACCAGGGCATCAACAAAAATAGTAACAGTCCTAATAAAGATAGCACAATAAAAAATAATTTAAAAAAAAGTAGAAAGACGAAAGAAAATCTGAAAGTTTTACATAAAAAATAAATGTGCTGTGGTAGAAGGAGTATTGGACCTGGTGGATTATAGTGATAAGGACAAAATCCATACAGAAAAATTGAGTACTAAATACACTGTGGACAAAGAAGTTGAGCTGAAAAGAAAAGTCCGGCATGATGGACACAGTGGCAAGTCCCGTCCCTCTTGCCTGTCCTGTGTGACTGTGGAGACGACCCGGCGATGGCTGCCACTATCACGGAGCACAGCAGGCTTTTCATGTCAGACTGCCATGGTCACTGCCGACCGATCACAGAGGACCTATGTGATGGTTACAAAAAGAGCCTTGTGGCAGAATACAGCACATGTTTGTGTGCACAATTTTACAAACTTGGGGAAACTGCCTACTGTGACAGAAGCTGTCATATTATAAGGTAGGAGATAGGTTCAGAGAGTAAGAAATCTGGCCCAGCTGTGATTAAAATCAGCGTTAAACTCAGATTTGAAGGTGACATGGTTAGGCTTTTAAAAAGTTAATGTGGAGCTGGTAATTAAACCCAGGTCCACCCGCACGCTCGGTACGCACTGTGCCTTTGTGTCAGTTTTAAGAAGGCCTGGGACACAGCTTTTGAATGAAAGCGTCTCAAGGACCAAATCTGAGGATTTTTGTTGTTGATATTGTTGTAGTTTTTAGTTTTTTTGAGACACGGTCTTGCTTTGTATTTCAGACTGGCCCTGAGCTCACTATGTAGCCCAGGCCAGCCTTGAACTCATAGCAGTCCTCCTGCCTCTGCCTTATGAGTGCTGGGAATATAGGCATGAGCCCCCACACCCAGCACTGTGGTGTGTAGTTACTGGAGACTGAACTTGGAACTTTGTGCTTGTAGACAGGCGCTGGAACCACTCAGCTAAATCCATGGCCCCCAAATTTGAATTTTAAAACAGTGGTGTTTCACAGTCTGACTGCAGTTGAATAAAAACATAAAAATGCCTAAGCGAGGGCCGATCAAAGAGTGTGTAGAGCCCAGTGTGTGAGCCTGGAGGGATCGTCATGCACTGCGCAGGGGTAACAGAAATATGAAGGGGATGAGGCTCACAGCCCAGCCAGTCAGGTGAGGGATGCGCCATGCTGAACGGACACAAGCTGGCAACCAGGCTTTGAGAATAGTAACTCTGGCTAACTCTGCTAGGGTCAATTGCTAACCATACTTCTGTACAAAGCTGGGCAGTTGAGGTACATTCACGGGAAAGAAGGCGGCGGTATCACAGGACAGTCCCTGCCATGCAGCAGACATGGGCCAGGACTTTTAATGCTTGCTTCCAAGGCTCTGGTGACCCGCACAGAGAGGCAGCACAAATGCGACCCCTTAACCCTTCCTTTGCCTTGGACTGTCGCTCATCCGGAGACACAGAAGCACCCAGAGAGCTGGCTGGTGCGAGATCACTGGCCAGCCCTTCGAGAGCTCTGATTCTGTAGCTCCCAGCAGCAAGGAGGAACATTTCTGGAAGTGTCTGAGTGGTGCCTTGGGCACTTCTGTCCTAGGAGAAATCCTGAGTGTGAAGAAAATCCCAGCCTCTGTCTGTTTCCTTCCGCAAATTGGAGGTCAACATTTTTTCACACTCAAAATCAGTGTATTTTCAAATAAATATATTTCGAAAGTCACAGTGTTTGTGTGTTGACTGATGATCCTGTGCTAAAGAAGTGCCTTTGGTTTGATTATTTAGAAATATGAAGAATAGACCTTCTGATTAGAAAACACAAAAACTGGTTACTTTAGTGCTAATAAGCTAAACTTGTCAAGTGTGCATGTGTGTGTGTGTAGTTGTATGTGCATGTATGTGTGGTTTTGTGTGTGTCTATGTGGTTGTGTGTGCATGAGCATGCGCATGTGTGTATGGTTGTATGTGTGTGCATGTGTGTAAGGTTGTGTGTGCATGTGCCTGTGTGTGGTTGTGTGTGCGTGCACATGTATGTATCTGTGTGTGCATGTGCATGTGTGTGTGTGTGTGTCTGTGTGTGTGTGTGGTTGTGAGTGTGCCTACTTGGAAATCCGTCCTCATTGAGTGCCAAGAAGTTTCTTACGACTTGCAAGGATATGTATTTTCTTCACATCAATCCAGCTTTGGAGACATTCTATTAGTGAATATGTTCCTTCGCCAAAAAATCACAATGAAATGTTCTGTCTGCTAACAATATAGCTTTTGAAAAGTAAAACAAAATTCTGCACTTTTCTAAAACTTCACAGAAACTAGCACTTCAAACTATACAGTCCTCAGAAGCACAGAGTTATCAGAAACACACACTTCGCTCGGCGTCTCAGCACTCTAGAATTTCTGCGTTTGGTCTCTTTGGTCCTCTCCACGTTCTGCAGAGCAGTTCCTGACCGGCCTGGCATCCGCTCTGCCTTTCCTTCTGAGTACTGTCTTTCCTTTCTTTGCAGGAGCTTTTTAAGGCTTATGTTCTGGCTTTGGAGGAGGAGGTAGAGCAGACAACCTGTCTCTCTCCTTGGCTTTATCTTCTTCAGTAACCTGCAGCCTTTCTCTGGGGTGTGGCGCTGACGCAGCAGGACACAGGTGTGGGAGAGAGGCCCGCAGGCCCAGCTGTGACCTAGCCGTGTCTTCTTCACACTTTCTTCCACCTTAGTTGAGTCCCACTGAAGTTCTGGCAGAACAAGACCCGGCATCACACTGAATGGTTTCGTGGTCTGGTTTTATTTCCTGGACACCTTGCTCCTCTCCCATCTATTTCCTATAGATTGCAGTTAGATTGACAGGATTGATAAATTTAAATAGAACTATTTTTTTTTTAGCAAGAATATCTAGTAGGTCACACTGTACTATATCAGGAAACCCATGTCTGGTTGCCCTCTCTTTTTTATTTGTTTAGCTTTGTGGAGATAGGGTCTTGGTCTATAACCCAGAAGGGGCTCGATCTCATGATCCTCCTGCCTCAGCCTGCCAAGTGCTAGAATTCCAGATATGTTCCATTTGTCCAGTTTAGAGGGGTGAGCTCCCCAGTGGGTTTGGGTAGAACCATCTCTACCCTTCCTCGGTGCAATTTCCAGTCTAGGTTTATCTCTTGGTTTCACCCACTGATGACCATTTGGGAAGGGCACCTGCACCCCAGATAAACCCCACCAGGCAGAAACCAGCTCTCCCTCCTTGCCAGTGTCGCTCCCCTCCCCCTCCCCTCTCCCTTCCCACAGCAGAGTGCAGTGTGGGAGTGTCACCGTCATCAGCTCAGGGCAGTGGGAGGCTCCGGGGCTGGAGAGCTCCCGCTTTGGAAGCGACTCTCCAGCTCTTTCAGCACTTCCCACAGGTTCAGCCTTCAGTGGTCCAGGATGCTGAGTGGTGTGGCCGGGGGTATGATGTTTAAGTTCAGCACAGTATCTACTAGAACCCTAACAGAGAGGTCCCAGGGCTCTCTGTTCTTTTCATTCGCAGGATACTGTCTGTTCTGTGCTGTGCAAGCCGGGAATGTGCCTCTCTGTAGAGTTTTACGGTCACATTCTGCTATGTTCAGCAATAGTAATGCATGTTCTCTGGCATCTACCAGAGTGACAGTTCTTTCTTTGAAAAAATACTGCTTCTCTAGAGACTACTTGGGCAATAACCAATCGGCAAAGATACCTTCCACAGATCATTAGAGCCACTTTATTTGCTTGTAGTGTTTTTCCCGAGTCACTGAACCAGTTTCTAGAGGGTATAATGTAGTACAGCACACAGCAGTGGTGATAAACCAATGGCCAGTTATTTGTTTTTCTTTTAGGACTAAAGATGTTCAAGTGTAGGTTGTTTTTTTCTATCCTAAAACCCCAGCATTCAGGTTAATTGCAGAGTCTCAACTTTGCAATAAAAAAGTGGGTTTTGAGTTGCCGTTTGCACACTCTTTTCTAAAAGTTCACCATGGCGAGTCCACAGGAAGATGATCAAATCCAGATAAAATCCTGAGCAAATGCTCTGTGCCCACGTGACCCTGGGTCTTTCATCCTTCTCTCCCTCCCCCTTCCTTTACCTCTGCATGCTCTTAGCTACGTACATTGCTGCTTTTAATTCTTCACCCTTGCAACCAAGACGGAAAACTGGATTTTGGTTTTATTTTTCTTTGCACCTGCACTGCAGACATTGAAGTATAGCAGTTTTTCCCAAGTGTACTGGGCTCAAAAATAGTCTCCAGCTAAGGGGTGGCTGCCTGGATGGAAGTGATGTGTGGGAAGCTGTCACAAAAAGGGAGATACTATCTTATAAGGCAGGCAGTGACGTGCAAGGAAAGAGAAGGAGGAAGACAAGCTTCTACCCTTTTGGAGAGATCCTGGAGAACGCACCTCTGAGGTTCAGGCTGTTATTTCTGTCCAGTCTTGTGGACTTTCTTCCTTTTCAAAAGAGCCTTAACTTTCCAACATACCAGGGCTACCTTCAGCCTAGGCTGACAGCGGACAAAAGCTTGGTGCGGTTGGGAGGAGGAGAACCTTGCCCTCACCATCCTGAGTCCCCGCCTTAAGCCCCCACCGGGAGCTCTGCGTTGGAAGTCTGACCTCCCACTCAATCTGGACTTACTCTGGGTCTTGGAAGGATAAGGTGGGGTCTGGAGACTGCTGAAGGCCTCACATTCCTTTCCACCCCTGGGGGGACACCCCTTCTCCCCTGGTTTTAGTTTATTTGCTTGGGAGTTTTGGCTGCTTCCTGACAGCAGCCAAGGCCCAAGGCATATTTAACTTTCACAGGAAGTTGGAGAGCAGGAGCCCAGGCTCCAGGGAAAGTGGTAGGAGACTGGGTCTGGCTGCAGGTAGTGTGAGCACTTCTCCACCCTGGGGGTATCCTGCTGAGTGGTAAGGGTGGCATATGCAGGGGTGCT
The DNA here is from genome assembly GCA_004026965.1 of Petromus typicus. Lineage (NCBI taxonomy): Eukaryota > Metazoa > Chordata > Mammalia > Rodentia > Petromuridae > Petromus > Petromus typicus. The sequence continues at coordinate 70,231 of PVIR01004625.1, forward strand.
AGAAGACCCAGGAAAGCAGGACCCCCAGGAACTGAGCATCACCCCAGAGAGACATGAGCAGAAGCCATGTGCCCAGTGATTGGGCCCTGGCTACAGCTCATCCATTGGAACCAGAACTGCACTGATCAGCTCGCTGGGCCGGAGTTTCAGATGAGGGTGTGGGCACTGCACACAGCCTACAGCAGGGCCCAGGCAATGCGGAGCCATGAGGGCCAGGGCCGCCGGCAGCCCTACCAAAGTCAGCCTCACCGGGAAAGGAACCTGCTGCTCTGCCCTGCCCTTTCCAAGTTGTTACTCGAGCCTATTAAGAAAGGCCAAGTATTTCCAGGTGACCAGGTTCTTTGTCTGCCCGATGCCTCCAGCAGATAAAAGACCTCAGCGTTCTCTGCAGTTGCTTGACATAAACCAGCACATTTGACTTTAAAGCAGCAGCTCTGTGACCCTCTGCAGACACAGGACCGAGGACAAGGTGGGAGAGAGCAGGACTCTGAGAAGTGTGGACCACTTTGGTGCTGGAATATTGAGACAAAAATCCTGAGGCAGTAAGTACTAAGCTGTTCTGACTTTTAAAAGAAGTTTAAAATTTTTATTTTTGAGTATTGGGGATCAACTCAGGACCTTGCACTTGTGAGACAGGCACAGGACCCCCGAGCTATACTCCCAGCCCCATAACATTGAATTTCTAGGGAACAAAACCTGTGCTCAGCTCTACCTTCCCCACCACGGCCAAGCGATGGGAGACACGAGGGCTGCGTGTAGCAGGAGGCCGTGGAAGGGATGGGGTGGGGAGAAGAGGCGTGTTCGGTGTATTTCAGAACCAAAATCAAGCAGAGAAACTTACAAAGGGGACAGTGTTATCTTAACATAAACAGAAATGCTTTGAAATGGGATACAATATGTATAACATAAAATTTACTATTTTAAGTGTACCATTCAGTAGCATTGAACACCTTCTCCTTGCACAATGAGCCACACCATGTGGCTCAGTGGATTCCATCTCCCAAACCAAAACTTTGCACATAGACCAGAAATACCCATGCACCCTCCTCTCAGCCTTTGGCTCCCACCAGACTTGTTGTCTCTCTGAATGTTCATGCTTTAGGTATGTGCCTTACAGAAGAGGGATCATTTCCCTATATCACCCATTGTTTCTGGCTTCCTTAACCAAGGAACATCAAATGTTACACTATTTTTCAAGACTTATCCATATTGTAGCATTTGCCGGAAGTTCCTTTTGTGAGGATGATAATGTTAAGTTGTATGTATGCACAACAGTTTATCATCTACACATTCACATGGACCTTTGGGCTGTATGCCTATATGTACCAATATCTGAGTCCCTACTTTTCTTTTACTATTAAGAAATGTTTTTAAATGAACTAAACCAAGTGAAAGATCTTTCTACCCTTGAAGACTAAGTTCTTCTTTACTAAACTGAAAAATACTCAGCTTTCAAAGACACTGTAGAAAAATTCCATTTCTGGGCTGGGGATTTAGCTCAATGGTTCCGGTGTCCGCCTGCCAAGCACAAGGTCCTGAGTTCAATCCCAGTACCACTTACCACAATGCTGGGCTCACACCTATAATCCCAGCACTTGTGCAGCAGAGGCAAGAAGATTGCTGAGAGTGCAAGGCCAGCCTGGGCTAGGTAGTGAGTTCAGGGCCAGCCTGAAGTACAAAGTGAGACTCTGTGTCAAGAAATGAAAAAGAAGAAAGAAAGAAAGAGAGACAAAGGGACAGAGAGAGACAGAGAGAGTCCATTTATGAGCAGTGTATGTGACTAGTGATTCCCAAATTTGTCTCTACATATGGACAGCATCTGAGACTCAGAAATTATTACTAACCATCAGGAGACACTCTGACTCAACGTGTCTCCTCGTAGGTGCCCACTGTCTTATGTGTGATTCTTCCCAAAATGTCAACCTGAGTTTCCTCGTGACAAAACAAATCCAAACAGAGGGCCATTCTGCAAAGACAGCACCCTCGTCAAGGCTGCTAAAGACAGAAGGAGGAAGAACAAACAAAGCTAGAACTAGTCCTGAGCAAGAGGCGACTGAAGGAGTGTGGAAACGAAATGTTGGCTCCTGGGGGAAAATCAACTGTTAAGGACATTATTGAAACAATCAGGGGAGTTTGAATAGGGACTGTTGGTTGGATAAGAGTACTGTAATAATATTAAGTCTCCTGAGTGTAGTAATTCCATAGGAGCTAAATGGGGGCAATCAGCTTGTGTTTAAATGAAAGTCTTCTAGTATCTTTAACAAACAACTATCTCCAGCCATTGGTGATACCTTGGACAGAAGAGCAAGGGACCTTCTGGGTCTCTCCACTGTCAGCACTGGATGGTGGGCCAGCTTCAGTGACACAAGCATCATGTGAAAATCTATGTTTTTAGTACTTACAGACCCTAGAGGTTAGGGAGCAGGGGAAGGGGTGGAGGGACCCACATGATGACACTGAGCTGGGTTCAGGGAATTGTTCAAACCAGAATTCCACAGGGGGTTCTCCCTGGAGGTGGATTAAAAGCGCAAAGACAGGCATTTCAGGAGGCCGTCCTGTGAGTGAAAGCCTAACATATTTAAATGGCTGGCCAGGCAGCACACATACAAGCAGAGTCATTCATTATATCATGTTCTTAGGATAAAAATGAACCAATATACAAGTGATATGAAGTCCTTTTACAACTAATTCTCAAAAACTTTAAAAATACACACCTGTGTTTAAGTGTATATGTAGGTCTAGAAACACAGATGGGTACAGAACAAGCGTGGAAAATTGTTAGTAAGAGTGAATCTAGGCAAAATCTATACAGTTGCTTATAGAACTATTCATGAAATGTTTATGGTACATTAGAATTTTTAAACAGCTAGAGAAAGAAAGACAGACACCTCGTTCTATCTGAGACCATTAGAATCTAAAGCTCATGGGCAAAGATTTGTAATTCCAGAAGACCTATCTACAAACCAACAAGTAGAAACCACCAAGCAAGACACCTCTTTAGGCAACTTCTGACTGTGAGTTTTACCATGTTCTTGAAAGAAGCCTTGCTAACCAGTAGAAAAAAAAGAAAGCTGATTCAATATTTGATAGTCTAACAAATGGATCAGAAAAGAAACTGCATGCTTACCTTACTAATAAATAAATAGCAGGTTGGTTTGAGATTCAAGGATAAAAAATAAAACTGTGAAACTACATGAAGAAAATATGAAATAAGTTTTAAATTCGATCTCGAAATGAAGAAAGCCTTTCTAAGAAAAACACAAAAATTTAGCAATATAAGCGGCTGGTGCCTTTATGTACATGAAAAAAATATGATTTCTTTATGGCTAAAAGTACTTCAAAGAAAGATAAAGGACAAATTAAAAATGGAAACCAGTATTAACCACATAGAAAGCTAAGGCTCATCTATTTAGTACATAAATAAATTTTATAAGTCATAAAGAAATAGATGCTGAAAACAACAAAAATGACTAAAAGACATAAAAAAGTTCACAGACAAAGGCATAAACATGCCTCTCAGATATATGAAAGTTTGTCAAATGTTACCCATAAGAGGACAAGTAGATATTAAAATTAAACCGAGATATAACTTTGTACTTTTCAGACTGGAAGAGTTCTGACGACACAGTAATTTGGAAAGGATGTGGGGAAATGCACCCGCGTTTGTCAGCGGTGGGCTGGAGGATGACGAAACGTCTCGCAGTCCTAGTTGAGCAACAGCAGCCAGTGTGAGGTACAAAGACTTTCCCACCTAGAAATTTTCCTTCTAGGATTCTACTCAATAGCTATGTCCATGCCTCTGTGTGAAGAGGTAGGCATCCAAGATGAAATGGAGCATTGTTTAAAATAAGGTTTGGACCAACCTACAAATTCAGTAGGAGAACTTTACCCACACACTGGAACACCTATATCACTGGTGGCAAACCTATGGCATGTGTGTTATTTGTTTTTCTTTTAAAACAATAGATATTAATGTATGAGTTTTTAGTTTCCTAAACTAAAAATCTCAGTGTTCAGGCTTCATAGCAGTGTTGGTGCTTTAGAATAACTCAGTTCTGGGCTGCAGTGTGAGTACTCATCTCTAAAAGTGCAGCATTACTTACCTATATAATGGAATGTCTATATATTACACAGTATTTAAAAATTAGGTAAATATGTGCTGATACAGGAATTTTCTCTAAGATCATGAATCAGACAAAAGTAAGATGAAAATCAGATTGTACAGTATATGCCTTTCATGCCAACAATATATGTTTATATATTTTATGCTTGTATGTCAGAAAAATTTCACAAAAAATATGTTATTAATAGTCAGCTCAGCCGGGCGTGGTGGCTCACGCCTGTAATCCCAGCACTCGGGAGGCAGAGGCAGGAGGATTGTGATGTGAGTTTGAGGCTGAGCTCAGGGCCAGCCTGAACCACAAAGCGAGACCCTGTCTCAAAAAAAAAAAAAAAAAAAAAGTCAGCTCTAACTTGGGTTCTGTAGAAGGATCCTCTTTAATTCTTCACTCACCAAAAAATTTTAAAAGTAATAATACATAAAGTTAATAAGGACACAAAAACAAAGTCTCATGGACCGTGGTGAGTACGTAAGTCAATTCAGCCCTCTTAAAGGCCAGTTTGACTAAGCCTATGGAGTTTCAAAAAGCTCAGACCCTATTACACATCAACTCTAAGTTACTGGACTCCACTACACTGAAACAAAATTCTTGGAATCCGTTACGCTTAAAATCACAAAATGATAGGAACCCAATTAAATTAAAATGAAGAAATTAATATGAATTTTTAAATGGAGTACATTTAAATGGAGTACAAATTTTGGTGGCCCATTTAGATGGGGAATTGATAATAAGCAAATATGAGAATTGTGATCCCTACTAGATTATAAACATCATAAATCCTGCCTATCTAAAGAAAGATTAAGTATGACTAACAAATTCCAGAAGATAGCAGAAAGAGATACAAAAGGTCATACTTCTAACTACCATGTCTCTGCGCAAAGAGAATTAATTCAGTCTGTTAAAGTGAAGCATCCAGCTAAAAATAAATCTGTCAAGTTTTAATGGTTTATATAATCTCTTGCTCTCCTCTACATTTCTTTGTCTATAATTTACTTTCTCAACTTTGTAAGGACTTTGAGGAAACAATACAATATCTCTTGGAAAAGAAACAGGTCAAGTTCCTCAGTCCTCGGGTGACCAAGGCCAGGCCTCGCGCTCGTACATGGTGATTGCACAAGACGTGTGCTTCTCACAGCCCTGACCTGGAGGGGAGCTCCAGGCTGGGTGATGCTCATTCGTACGGCTGAGCATGGCCAGTGACATCACTATAGTTCCCATTTTTTGTATTGTTCAAGTGGAGAGTTAATCCTTTCTCATGAAGCATAGCACACACATGCATGATCCCACTGGACAGGATGTCTGAGAGCGGCAGTTAGAGCACAGGTTTGGAAATCATGACTTAAGCCAACCTGTTTCTCAGCCTCTTTGTCCACAGAACAATAATTACAGCTCAGGGTGGTTGAGAAAATTGAGTGACATTGTTCAGGCTCTTGACCTAAGATGACCTGGTAGTTGAGAAGTCCAACCTGTGTGTGAGGAGAGATGGAAAATGAAGGGCTGTTGTCTCCTGCCCTGGTTTGAGACCCGGAAGGGTACAAAGTCGCTAAGGAGTTCTGCCCACCTCAGAGGTATGCCTTTACCCCAGGTTCCCACAGTTCAGAGTTGTAATAAAAAAATGACAAATTGAACAAACCTTGTATTTTCTTTTCTAAAAAATGCATCTACGAAAGATTGGACACAGAAGCTAGTCTGGTACTTTCATTCACACATTATCTATTAAGTAAATTAAGAAATTTAAATTTTGCCTCCAACACAGAGAGATAATGTAAGTCTGAAGTTACAGAAACCATTTACCCTAAATTCAACACTAGTGTAGTTTACTAGCCTGCCACAATACACTCTGGAAATATGCACTGTTACTGTGTATCAATTAGAAATAAAAACATTTTCATTTTCTAACCATTTTTCAATTACTTTGGAAGGGTTCAGCAGCAGTGACTGACTGGGGATGTGACCCTAGCTGATACCTGGCAAATTGGGACAAACCTCTGTGGCAGCCAGGGCTGTGCTGCAGGTTCCTCCAATAGAAATCTCCTCTGTGACCAGAGGAAGTGAGAGAACCTCTGCCGCAGGCCGTGAACAGGTGTGGCCAGTACCAAGAGGTGCTCTCTGCACAGGGAACACAAGTTTATTATTTTCAGAAAACAGACTTGTTCTGAAAGAGTATGAACGTGTTGTTGAAACTATCTTTCTGACCGAAATTAAACATGTGTCCGAGCCAAGCTGGCTGAGGTTCAGCTCCCCCACAGAACCACACACACTGCAGTGCAGAAGCCCAATGGCCCTGAGCCCCACTGTCCGCTCATCTCTGGCTTCCGGCTGTGGGCCAGAGGCACCCGGCAAATGCACACCCATGCCGGCTTCAGTTCCTGATACAGCTTCTCCAGATACAAAACACCCTGCACGTAATCCTTGAGGCCTCTCGGGGTTTTACTCTACACCTGCACGTGGGTTGGCCCAACAAATCGCATCAGCTTATAGGTGACAGCAAGGCCACAGCTCCAGTGTCCGCACCTCCTGGGCTCTTTTTGAGGATTTAACATTTAGAAATAGATTATTTGTGTTGCAAATAGCTATTTTATTTACATGGTTTAAAATTTAAAAGATGTAAAGTGGCTCTTTGGACAGCTTCAGGGTAGGGAGGGAGATCAGTGTGCCCACCAGCCCTGGGAGAGCTGCAGAGATCTTTTCCATGTGTGGAGAGACGATGCCCTCACTCCTCTTCAGGATCAAAGGATATACAGTGACTTCTGCATGTTAAGCCTAGAAATAGACCTAGTGGGTCTCCATAGGTATTTGCCAAGTGGCCTATAAAGAGTTAAACTTGCTAAAATAAGACCAAACTGGCTGCAGAATGAGTCAGGGCCATTTAAAGATGTTTGGATCAATTTAAAAGTATTTGTGATGAAACAAATCTACTGGTGTCTTTTTTTTTTTTTTTTTTTTTGAGTCAGTAGTACTCTTTTGGGCAAAGGCAAGGTGCAGTTTTGCCAGGGATCTGATGTGACCCAGGAGCACAAGTGTAGGGGAAAAGGTAGCTGTTTACCAGTTATGCAGAACTCCTGAGTTTCCTTATCACCAGTTCACAGGATGTTCCCCAGACATCTTGCTAACTTTTGAGTTACTGAATCTTGCAAACAGATCGGTAAACAAACACTGGGATAGGAGTCAGGAAGAACTTCAAGGCCTGTCCCAGGAAATGCGCCAGCCCACCTCTTCTGTTTTTACCCCTATGTATTGCTACTTTGTATTTGCTCCATAATAAAAGAGCTGTTGGAAGACAGCTCGGTGGTTCAGTCCTCTGAGGCTGTT
>PVIR01004626.1:0-77654 GCA_004026965.1 Petromus typicus
GGGGGCTGCCACTCAGTCCTGAGGAAGTCCCCTTCCTCTCTCAGCTTTGGATGAGTGACCCTCTGGACAGTCTGGTTTGTGAGGCAGAGCTCCCTTCCTACTCAAAACCCTGTTCCGTCTATGCAGTGCCCTAGGCCAAGAGCTGTGGCCTGAGATCTGGTCCCATCTTGTCCCAGCTCAGTTCTCACTGTGCAGTCATCTTTGTCATTATCATCATCTTCATCCTCATTATTAAACAACAGCAGTGTACACATACCAAGGCTTCACTCTGTTCCAGCTGCTTTTATAAGTGTATAACCCGGACAAATCTTGTTTATTACTTAACACCCTACAATAACCCTACTGTTATTGTCTCCATATCACAGACCAGGACATTCAGGACCTGAGACGGCCCATGTAGAATAATAGGGTGAGACTATGAACCCTGGCATCTTGACTCCAGGGACCAAGTTTTGGGTTTTTGTTTTGTTTTGTTTTGTTTTGTTTGAGACAGGTTATAACTATGTTGCCAAAGCTAGCTTCTGTTCTAGGTGAAGAAATCCTACTGCCTCAGCCTCTTGAGTAGCTGAGACTGTTTGCCACAGCCCAAGGAAAGCACAGAGCTCATGGCCCAGGTCCCAATTTCTGTTTTCTCTAGGAGTTACAGTAGCATTCGCTTTTTCCTTCAGATAAAATGCCACGCAGCCACAGGGACTGGCTTTATCTTCTGAGGCCACAACAGGATAACAATTTTTTTTTTTTGAGACTGGGTCTCACTTTGTAGTTAGGCTGGCCCTGAGCTCCACCTCAAACTCACAGCAGTCCTCCTGCCTCTGCCTTCCAAGTGCTGGGATTACAGGTGTGAGCCACCATGCCCGGCACTGTGGTATGTGGTACTGATTGCTGGTGGGTGTGAGTCTCTACACCTGGCATTGTTGTATGTGGTTACTGGGACTGAATCTAGGTTCTTGTGCTTGCAAGGCAGGCACCAGAACCATTGAGCTAAATCCTCGGCCCCATGATAAGCATCTTTCGAGGCACCACAGAGTACTAGCTTCTATTCTGCAAGTGTGTTTACACAGTAGCAGAGGTGGGTGGGGACTTTCTTACCAGCTACATTGTAAATGTAACACTTATTTGCTCATCTTTCTTGCTGATTAGACATACTTAATAATGGAGGGGGTGAGAAGAGGTCCCAGTGACTGTAAGTCAGGGGTGAAAGATGCCTCGGAGCTGGGACAGGAGCAGGTGGGTGACAATGGGTGGTTCCTGACCGTCTGGTAGCTTCCATCTTGATTTAACAATTGCATGGTTCTTCTGATTAACTTATTGTTGCATCACATATCACCACAGTGTGTAACAACACCAAACAACGGTCATTTTTCTCTGTCTGGTTTCAGTGGATCAGGTATTTGGGAATGGCTTCACTGGGCCATTGCTTTAAGTCACTGTGCTCAGAAAATGAGCAAGACAGCTACGCATCAGAAAAGGCCCCAGCTCTGTAAGCAGCCACACTCCCTTTGAGAGCCAAACCTAGATTATGATTGGGGACCTACACTATAATGCCACAAAGGTCAAAATTGAGAGCAAGGACTTTAGACCCAGGATAGACCTCACTGGTGACTTGGATAGATTCTTTACCCTCACTCAACCCTAGTTTCCCTGAGGTAAAAAAGGGCTATAAAAAATACTGACTTCATGATATTATACTGTAGAATTTCAGTATATTTGTATATGCCATAGAAAAGAAAGACTGTGTTGTCTAGTTGCTCAGAGGAGAGATGATCATCCAGAGCCGAGGTATTGAGGAGAACTTCAGGGAAGAAGCCTTGGTTCTGACACCATTTGTCTCAGCAACCCCTCTGTGGCCTTGCACGGCCTCCGCATGAGTCTTGCCATCAACAGTGGCTCCTAGGCTTCCTCCTCTGTGACATCTGTGAAGACTTTGGTACTGTGAATTGCCCTTTCCTGATTGAAATCCTCTCTTCGTAACACCACACAGTCCTCTCATCTTTTTACTCTGCTCCCTGGTCGTTTTTTTTGGACCCCTCTTGCTTTTTCTGCTCCATGTCTGTAAGCATCTCTTAGCAGGACTCCATCCTCTTGACGTCTTCTATCCACTTCCTCTGCAATATCTCACCTCTCCCTACTCTTCAACCCCTCACATATATTTATTACTCTCAATTGTGTGTCTCCAGCCCATGTTCCTCAGCTTTATACCCATGTTTGTTTGTTTTTTTAAAATTGATTTTATTGGTACATTTTATATATACATTATGATCACATTCAACATTGAGAATTTGTACCTGGACCTGACACATCTTGATTCTCATTTTTTTTCTAACCACACTTTATTGTATCAGTAAATATTTAAAGAAGCCCCGTAGTGTGTTGAAGATACTCATGTTCTCTGGTTCCATATCAATCAGGGAGATCATCACTAAGCAGCCAGTCGCACAATTTAGTCCTTAACTCTAATTGCGATAAGGGTGACAAAGAGGAAGAAATGTCCACCTGGGATGTTGATCTAATTCTTCTCCATGGAGGCAGAGGACTGGGGTCCTAACATTGTCGGGTGAATGAGCAGGGAGTGATGGAAGAGGAAGAAGGGGCGTCATGGATCCCTGGAAGGGAGGGCATGGGGACCAAAGCCTAGCGAGGAAGGCATGACAGAAGGAAGAGCTGAGGGAAAGGCTGGTGTGGGTGGTGGGCTGTAGGAGGGGTTTGGTGAGAGAATGATAGATGAGGCTAGAAATGGGAAAGGGTCTTCGGAGACATACTGAATATGTGGGTAAAACTGTACAAGTCAGAGGAGTGTGCCGTTATCGCCTGACTTCTACAAAATCATTCTTCCTACTATGTGGACAAAGGAGTGGAGGTTGGAGCTGGAGTCAGGAAGGAACTGAGAGTCCAGTGAGAGATGATTATAGTTCAGACTAGAGTTATGGTAACAAATTAAAGAGAAGTGGCTGGATTTAAGCAATAGTTAGTAGGTAAAATCTTCAGAATTTAGTGATAGGTTTTAGGAAAGGATGAAAAAAGAGGGAGATCTTCAGGTGATTACTGGGTTTCCAGTTGATGCAACAATTCACAGAGCTAAGAAACAGTGAGGAGGAAGAGGAACAAGAAGAAAAATTCTGAACATTTTGCAGGACCGAGTTTTGAATATGAAAGTTCACCTCTTGAACATATGTACTGGAGGTCATTCTGCGAGAACCAAGTGGAAAAGGGAAAAGATGCTGGGGATGCAGAACTCAGAAGACCGTCTGGGATGGAGATATGAACGTGGGGGTTGTCAGGATAGGAGATAGCTAGGAAAATAATCTCGAGTGAGAGAGGTACAGGGAACTGAGAAGTCCAGGATGTAGACGTCAACAAGAGAGGTGGAGAGGGGCAGCCAGAGGGTAGGAAGACAGTCAGGCAGTGGAGGAGAGGGAAGAATGTTGGAAGGTGACAGGTTTATAGACTAGTTAGTAAAATGAGGACTAGAAAACATCCTGTGGATGTAGTGACAGAGGTCATTGGTGACCTGAGGAAAGCTATATTGGCAGTGTGATGTGCAGAGTGGGCCAAGGAGTGAAGGCAGAGTGAGGAGATAAAGACAAGAAGAGAGAAGAAAATAAAAGCCCAATGACCTTTAAATAAGACTTTAAAATGCTAAAAAAAGGTAAAACAAATACGGAAAGACTGTTGGGCTAGGAAGGAAAGTAGAGCTCTTGGTAACTGAGTTTCTGAAGGGGATGTGGGCCGGGGGACCCAGAGCACAGATGGGAAGTGGACTCAGGCAGTAGGGGTCACCCTGGTCTCCCAGGAGGAAGCAGAGCAGGTGCCCAGGCCGGCACAGAGAGGGCAGCTTTCATTATTCTCAGTAGAAAACACAGAGAGCTTTCTGTTGGAAGGTGGCAGGGAAATTTGGGGCAGATTCTAGAAAGGAGGGTGTGTGAGGACAGCAGGAAAGGCTGGCATGGCCTTCATCAGAATAGGGAAGTGAGCGAGTTGGCCAGAGATACCAGGACTGTTAGGAAGCATGAAGAGGCCATCTGAGGGGGAGACCATGAGGGCAGAGAAAGATGGATGCATGATGTGTTTTTCTCTAGAGAACATCACACAGAGAAAACAGCAGTAAAATTCATTCAAGTTGGAGCTTCCAACCAGTAGACGTGCTACAAGGGCAGGAAGACAAGGACATCTGCTTACTGCCTTCATAGCCCATGGACACATCATTCTCAATGTATCTTAAATCCATGGTGTATCTTCTTTTCCAAATCAGTTCCTCTCTTGATTAATAACAATGCAATCATCTAATAATATCATTAATAACAGTCATTTATTAAGCACATGTTATAGCCACCCTGCTCTGCGTTCCTGGTCACCAGGATGTGAGCTCCTGAGGGCAGGGATCACCATCTGCTATGTCCTCAGAGCCTAGTACAGTGTCAGATAAACTCTAGAGTGACTAAAATACCTGTTGAGGGAAAGAATACATGTCTGTAGGGAGGAAATTATCAGTGGGTATCTTAAGTTCTACATGTCTCATGGGCAGAGGCACTGACGGCTTTATGTGGCAGACAATGATTTAGAGGGTGTTTAATGAGAAAATTGCCTGGGAATATAGAGATAATGTCTCCTGGTTCTGGAGAGCAGCTTCGTTTGCTGTCCACTGTAACACAGACACTGTCTGGGGCACATGATGGGCAGGTTTGCTCGCAGCCATTATAAAACACTGAGATTTTGTACGCTTGAGGTTCCTCCGTGTGTGCTGTCTTCCTCAGGTCTATTCTCATGTCCTCCCATGGGGCTGGGTTAGGAGAACCAAGTTGAATGTAAAGCCCACGCTGCCTGTGTGCCTTGAGTAACACAAATCCTTGGTCTTTGGCTCCAAAGCCTCATGCCTTCGGTCCTAACATGGTGGCAGGCTAACTTGTTAGATCTCAGGAATGGGATTTCAGATCCCTGCTCACCTTTACCTCTGGGGTTCACTGCACTTGCCTTCAGCGTCCTCAAAGTGGGCCTACACTTCACTTCCCACGCTCCCGATCACCTGCCTCGGATGCCAAGGGCCCCTTTAGTCCCTAGAGCAGAGACAATTTCTTCAAGCCTTCCCAAGTGCCCCGCGAGTCTGGTAGGAATGGTGCTCTCTCCCTTTCTGACTTCACCTCCAACCACCCTGGCCCCTGGCCCAGCTCAGACAATTATCCTCAGGCACACGTCGCCCACTCCTGCACCTGTACCCTTGGCCTGCTGTTCTCCAGGGCTGTCCTTCCCCACTTCTCTCTGCCCATCCTTTGGGGCTGGTATCTCCAGCACCTGCCAAAGGGCCAGTCGGGATGTTCCTGTCGCTCACCGTCCCCACTTTACTACCCCGGTAAGGCTCCTCAGTCCCGGCTGTTGTCATGATTGCCTGGCTCCTGCAGCACTCCTACCTGCCTCTCCAACAGCTTCCCCTTCCTCTCGGGTCATCAACAGCCTCTCAGTCCCTGGCACATAGCAGGCGCTCAGTGGAGGAAGGAAGCACCGAAGAGATGAACCACACGGGGTTTGTAGAGCGGCAAAATGGAAGGTCGGTGGAACAGAAAAGGCAACTCCAGCGAAAGGAAGAGGGAACGCCCGTGTGAGGTGGACATGTCTAGAGTGGGGGAAGAACCACTCTAGGTAGGATGGAGTTCAAAAAGGAAGGAGAAAGTGGGGAATCCAAAAATAAGGTAAGGCCCAGGCTCCAGTGGGCTTTGGCTTTTGGGGGCCCATCTCTCTTGAAGGCACAAGCCCTGGCGACAGCATCAGAATCTAGGTCCCTTGACCAGAAGCCACACGAAGCAGCACGCTGTCAACCTCCACTCCCGTTCCCTGCCCACCCCCTCCGCCTGCGTCGGCCATCAGAGCCTCGCTCGCGACCCAAGAGCCTCGCATTGACGCGGGCCCGCGTTGAGTCAAGCCTGCGTCACGGCGCCCCGCCGCCAGGGTGGCCTTTCGGAAAGCGAGGGAACAGCGCGCGCCGCGCTCCGCCCAGCTCCGTTCCGCTCCGCAGAGCGGCGCGGCCAGGGCGCGGGGAGGGTGGCACTCGGCCGGCTTCGTATCGCACACTCTCCGTCTGCTGCGGGACCTGAGTCCCAGCCGCTCCCCAGAGCCCGAGCGCGGCGGAAGAAGCCGGGAGCGAGCGGGGTCCGTGCGCCGGCGCGCGGCTCGGGGGGCCCCCAGCCCCGGCCGGGCCTGTCTTCGTGGGACTCGGGCTGCCTGTGGGGACCTGTGCGTCCGCGACCCTTCCCGGAACTCAGCGGCTCGGCCAGAGTTCAGGGCCCGAGTCGGCGCGACGGCCCAGGCGGGACAGGTGAGTCGGCTGCGCCCCGCCCGGATTCCCCGCCAGCCACCGCAACTTTGTCCGCCCCGCCCCGGCCCCAGCCCCGAAGGCCTAAGGCGAAAGGCGCCGCTCCCCTCCGGTCGGCTAGACTCTGCGCCCATGCCGGGCGCCTCCGGTCGCTCCAGCCGCGGTTGCCTGGCGACGGAGACCCGGGCCGAGCCAGTCAGGCGCATCTCAGGCGGCCACCGGCGCAAGCCCGGGTTGGATGCTGGGCTTGATCTTCTGGGACTCAGGAGGGGTCAGAACGCCGGAGGTAATGGGCAGAGCCTAGGGGGCCGGCTCCCGCTGAGCACGGCGTAGGAGGCTCGCCTGGTCCCTTCCCTCCGGAGCGGCGCGCCCAGGGCGCAATTCCTCGGGTAAACTCCTGTGCCTCGGGGACCCTAGCCTGAGCCACCCTGCCTCGGGCCAGTGACCTTGACGGTAACATTGGCAAGAGGAGAACGGTCACGTCCAAGATGAATATTTAATTCCCAGTTCCGAGGCCCGTCCTCCCGAATTCATGGCTAGAGAGGGGCCCTTCCTCCCTGGAGGGAGGCGCACCTAGGAACGGAAAAGCAGAGATAGGGGACGTGCGTGGGGTGCGGGGACGCCGCCATCCCAGGAGAGAGGCCTCTACCACGTTTATACCTATGCACTGAGGCGATGCTCCCAAGTGTGCCGGGGAAACCTGCTTGGAAGGAAGCCTAGTGTTTCCTTTTAAAGCCCAAGCATCCGTGTCAGGGCTCCAAGTTCAGAAGTCCTGAGATTACCCACCTTGCAGGACGCGGTCACTGTGGAGTGGGCTTCTTCCTCTGAAAATTTGGTCTTACTCCTCCTTGAGGGGAATTCAACTATGAACAAGAGGCAGGAAGGATTCTTTTGGGGTTAAGGGGATTAGGATGGAGTAAAAAGATTTTCTTGAAGGCACTGACCTTATTAACAGGAAATTCCAGGAACTGCAAAAATCCTGTAGTGTCTCCAAAAACATTCTACCAGAACTTTAGTGTCTAACTTAGGTTTTGCTGGGCAGGCTGACTTGTGTCTGAAGAACAAGGTTAGATTGGAGGTTAACAGCTCGGGCTATTTGTGCCTCACACTGTACTTACGTTACCCCATGACCAGGTGAGATGGATCCATCCCCTGGTCAGGAAGGGCTTTGAGGTCACGCTGGCTGTCCTTGGCCATGGCCTGTCCTGGAGCCATCAGAGCCAGCTCCTCTGCTGGCTTTTTCTCTAATGGAGCAGCTGTGGCTAAGTAGGAGGTTGAGTTTCAGCAAATCCCTGCAGCTCAGCCTGGAGGGTGACTCAGTGCAGGAGGAGAATCGTGCCCACCAGCTCTGATTGAAGTTTGTTTGGCCTGAGTCACACGTCGAGTCGTGTGTCAGCTGTTATGAGTTCACGAGAGTGCTGTAGCGGGACTCGTGAGCAGGAGTGGCCGAAGCCCCAAGTGTGTCCACAGGCGGGCAAGTCCTCAGAGTAGATCTCAGGCTCCATGGCTGCGGTGGAGCTGGGGCTCCAGGGCTCTGAGCCCATGGGAAGATGAGCAGGGCTGGAGGGTAGGGGTAGTGCTGGAGGGGCGTTTGGGAGAGCCCTGTGATTTGTGGTCACAGCAGGGCCTAGGGTTCTGCCATGCGCCAGCACGGTGACCTTGGGCCAGTTATTTCACTGCTGGGCCTCTGTTTCCTGAGTTGAGAAGATGCCTGTGGTGCCTTTTCTACAGCATTATTTTCATCCTACTGCTGGACACATGACAGGTGCTGCTTAGATGTTAGTTCTCCATCCTTCCCTTGTGGGCCTTAATTAGAGGTGATCTCTTTTCTCCCTGTCCCTAATCCTGAGCACGAGAGGGCCAAAGAGGCAAATGAAAGTGGCAGGGCCATGTGGAAGGACCCATAGCTCCACTTTCTTCAACCCTCAAGCTCTGTTGTGAGACACTTGGTAGGGAACCCTGCACAAGAACAAGGCTGATGTTGGGATATGGGGTTCAGCTGTGTGCCTGAGGCCACTAGCCGTGGCTCTGTGGTGAGACTCCAGGACAGACCTTGACTTTAGGGGATTGTTCATGACTGAGGCTAGGTCCCAAGGGCAGCACCTGCTGGGTAGACCTCTGAGCTCCTTTCTCTTTGAATAGCTGTTACCATCATCCCTTCCCCCACCACCCATTCTATCCACAGTTGACTTGGGAGCTGCAAGAGAGATGCTCAGGAGAGAGGAGGCTGGCCTTCCTCAGAGAGGATGGGGAAGCAAGCTCTTTTACTTCCCTGAGGGATGCTAGTCCCTCCCTGTTCCCCTCTGTAATGTGTATGGTTATGGGGCTGAGCTAAGATATGTGCACCTCAGAAGTGAAGGAAATGAGGGTGCATCAGGAAGAGGCCATGCCGACCCACAGGATTACAGCCTGCTGCTGGAAACTGTGCATGTGATTTGCAGTCCCCTTTACCCTCAGATCAGTGCCCTCCCCCCTCGGATCCACAAGCACATTCTGAGGGTGGCGGAGACAGAGATGAGAGGATTCCAGAGCAGCAGCAGATCCCTTGTGCTTGTGCACCCTCCTCCCCTCATACTTCTTCCCTGCAGCAGGACAGTTCCTCGTGAGTCCCTTCAGAACTGCTCAGATAAGCAGAAGAGTTTCAACAAAGGTGGATTTTAGCTTTTGCTTTCCTAGACAAGGTCTTGACAGCTTCTGCATGCTGGAATTCAAGAAATCTTTATAGCTACATATCTGGAACACCAGGATGGGCAACAACCCTCATATTTTGGAGCCCATGTCAGCTTTTCCTGACCAGCGTCTTAGGCTGCCAGAGGTCAGAAGCAGAGCGCTGGGTTGCTAGAGCACCTTCTAAGACCCAAGCAGGACAGTTGGGACAGTACCCTATAGAGAAATGCCCCTTTGACAGGCTTTTAGGAGGGGTGCGGTTCTGGGTTCTAGCAGCTTACCCAGCACTTGGCGTGCAGTGAGAGCGGTCGGTGCTTTGCTGTTTTTTGTGTTGTTTTTTTAAAGCGTCTGTGCTTTGCTAAATGCTTCCTCTATGTACCATCTTGTTTAATCTTCATCATAATCCCAGGAGATAGATATTACTATCTTCAGTTTACAGATATGGAATTTGAGGTTCAGAGAGGTTACTTTGCTCAAGATCACCCAGATGGTGAGAGGCCACCTGAAAATTGGTACTCAGTTCTGTCAGGTTCCAGATGTTATTCCTTTAGCCACTATGTGACATGTTTGCATAGTAAGTTCTCAATAATGGTCCTTGACAACCTAGGTATCTACCCAAGTGAGGTCATCTAAACTTGTGGGGTCCATTCTTTAAGCTAGGGTCCTGAGAAAGAAAGGAATAGGACTCTACCTATGGAAAATCTATAGGAAATGAACAAATGCAAACTTCCCAGGGTTGAGGGAATATGGCATTTGGCTCCAAGTTGGTTGGAATTCATAAAGTGATCCCAAGCTCCATATTGGAGTTTTAGAGTCATGTTTCTCTTTTTTCTTGACTGCTATTGTCACAGACTTCATTCCCTTGAATTTTGTTCAAGTTAAGGATTGGTGCCTGTAGTAGGAAGGAAAGAGTCAGAAAAGAAAGTATGTTGCCCTGAGAACTTCTGAATCTGCACAATTGCGGGTGGCCAGTGGCCGATGAGGTCTGGTATGTCTAGAATGCTTGCTGGACAGAAAGAGATTTGATGAGGCCCCAGAACCCAGCACAAAACTGCTAACACTTCAAGATTATTTACAGTAGCTGCAGCCAGAGGCTGCTCAGAGGGTAATGCTCCTGGCTTCCTGGTCTTTTCCTGTGGAGACTCCATTCTCCTCCCTTCTGTGGCTCCGTCATTTGTGTCCTTGACTATTCTGGGGAATCTGACATCTGTTCTTACTGCCTGACTATCTGCTCTCTCACTCCGAAATGACCAGCCCCAGAGGAACAGGCCTAAGCTACCTTAGCATGCCCGCCTACCTTAAATCTCAGTGGAGACGTTCCTGTAAATAAGGGTAAATAACTGGAATATAAGCATTAATGTTCTCCAACCCTTGCCAGATAAAGAGGACTTCCCAGAAACCCTTGCTTCTGGGGCAGCCATTTTGTAGATGGAATCCTTTGGTAATTTTCTCCATTGCTTGCCTCATGATTAATTTTTATTAAAAATTCACCTCTGGTCAAATATAGTTA
The DNA here is from genome assembly GCA_004026965.1 of Petromus typicus. NCBI lineage: Eukaryota > Metazoa > Chordata > Mammalia > Rodentia > Petromuridae > Petromus > Petromus typicus. The sequence goes on from PVIR01004626.1 coordinate 10,479, forward strand.
TTTTAAAAATATATAATTAAATGTTTACTGTGTATGGAAAATTCACATGTGAATAAAAGCTCAGAAGCAGTGTGAATTACTGTACTATTCTCATGCTCAGAACCAATATGTTTTGTTAGGGAATAACACTGAGTCAGGTGAGTCTAAGGCCACCCGAGTCTGAATCCTCAATTTGGGGTTGAGATTTAATACACTGTTTACTCTGCTGCAGTGAGAGTAAGGCATGCTTGGGGCCAGGGAACTAATGCCTCAGGCTCTAGGGTCATCTCTTTAGCTGTTTTTGCCTTGTTGATCTGCGATGCTACTTCCTGAGCCTACCCAGCAGTTCATTTTAAGATAACAAGTTGCTTCCTGCTCTACTCCATCGTTGCTAATTACTGGTTTGATTAGAAGTTCTGCTGAGTTCCATGCACCACTAATTTACCACCTATCCTTTCATTTGCAAATAGAACTCATAGGTTCACATCCTCAAATCCTCCAGGTTGCATTTTTTCTCTTTAGTTATAAGACTCATATTCCTGTGGTTTTAAACCCCACACAAGCTGTACCCAGGGCAGGAATGCTGTTTGTGAAAGCTACCTTGAAAGACATGTGAACATGGCCCATGGGGTGAGTCCAGCAGGTGCTGAGATGGCCGTTCTCTTTCTAGGATCTAAAGAAAGAAGAGCAGGGCCGGGGAGTTAGCTCAGTGGTTCTGGCGCCTGTCTTGCAAGTGCAAGGACCCAGGTTTGATTTCCTGGTAACCACATACCATACTGGGCGTGGAGACTCATGCCCAGCAGCAACCAGTACCACATTCCACAGTGCCGGGTGTGGTGGCTCACGCCTGTAATCCCAGCACTCAGGAGGCAGAGGCAGGAGGATTGCTGTGATGTGAGTTGAAGGATGAGCTCAGGGCCAGCCTGAACCACAAAGTGATACCCTGTCTCAAAAAAAAAAAAAAGAAAAGAAAGAAGAGCAGATGTTTTTGAGCTGATCTACCTGACAGGCTCCCTGAATGGCCAGTGGGCGCTGTCCACGGTCCTGCTGCACCACTGAGGCCCTCTGCCCACTAGTTAATTTGGAGACTCCTTTAGATTCCTGAAGGAATCTCCCCAAATTACATTATGTCATTAGTTTTGGGAAAGGACCTAGATGAGTGATGAAGCTCCTGACCTCAGGTACTAGGTGGGCTTGTTACAATACCAACTTTCTAAATAAGATTCAGGTGTATATCACAAGGCACTGTGGTACATTACAGAACCTCCTAACCAATCCAACAGAGGAGGGGCGCGTGGCTTGGAAATTAGATACCTACACCCATTGGAGTACCTGGGATGGCCTAGAGCAGTGACGCCTCCTAGGTGTGGCGGTCTGCCTCAGTGCCTCACAAGTGTTGCTTTAGTTGTATGTCATGATATGCAAAAGATGGGAAAGCACATATATATCAGAAAGAAGCGTGAGCTATAGAGTTTTGTAGATCGAGCTTACACTCATGGCTGGCTGATCTTGTACATGATAGTTAGATTCTCTTAGCCTAGGATTCTTCATGTGCAAGTGAGGATTACATTTTTATCTCAAATTGTTATGAACATAAGTAACATGTATAAGCAGGGTAGGCCTCTGTGGTGACATGTTCCCAATAAGAGTGCTTTCCAGCCCAGCCCTTGGCCAGACCTGTCCTGGAGGCCTGTAAGGAGATGAAAAGCCTCCTTGTTCTCAGGAAAGAGACATCCTGTGGGGACTGTAATTAAGGGTTTCTGATCACTATTCTTTCAAGTGCTCTTCAGCAGTCTGCTGGCTAACCCAGGTAATTGGACACCCTTGGTTCCTTCTGTCTCTGAGACAAGAGAAAATGGCAGTTCCAAGAAAAGCTAGGTCAGAAAACTTGGGCAGGTGCTATGCAGACCCTCTGTCACCACCTTGAGTGCCCCCCATGGAGGAGAAATAAGGGTGTGAGGTCTTTATTCATTGCTCCTGGGCTTTTGCTTTCCATCTGTTTGTTTTAATTTTTTTTAAAAAAAAAAATTTGGTCCCTACCTGTCTGGGACCTGTGTGCTTTTCACAACCTCATGTGCTTTTTCTTCTGTCTTCATATCTTAATCCTCATCCAGCAGCCTGGTCCAGGTCACCATCATCTCCTGACTTTTTTCAATTACAGGCAGCTGGTGACTCCTTTAAAAATAGTTGGGCCACATCACACCTCTGATCAAAAACCTCCAAGAACTTCCCATTAGCTTCAAAAGAATCCAAACTCTTTTCTATCTCCTTGAGCCCTAGACACTTGGATGGGACACTCTTGCCTTCCTGTCACAGACCTTCTGCTTCCCTTGCTCAGGGTTCTGTTCCTAGCATCTACCCAACATGCTGATCCTGCCTCAAGACCTGCACTTCCTGTTTCCTCTGCCCTTAAAAGCTTTTCCAGTTATCCACGTGGCTCATTCTGTCTCTGCTCAATCATGGGTTCCATGTCACCTGTTCTTCCTAACCTCCTATATATTATAGGATCTCTGTCTTCATACTCTGTAACATATCAATATTTACATGGTGAATTATGTACTTGTCTCATTTTTGTTTTTTCCCTGTACACTAGGCTATAAATTCCATGGGGCAGGAATATTGTTTGCTTTGTTATCTGTTGCACTAGAGCAGAGCCTGGCGTATAGTGTGCAGTAAACACTTATTAAAGGAAATGAGGGACAGATAGAAGGGGAGAGAGAGAAAGGAATATTTTGAAACCCATATTGCAGCAGAGCCTCTGGTTTCCCAACACCCGAACCACTCTGCCATTCGCTAGATGGGTCTCTGGAAAGTGCACAGGCTCTCTTGGTTTTGCTTCTGGACCAAGAGGGAAGAGGAGTCGCCTGTAGTATTTAGTGCCTGCCTCCTCACCAGTCTGCTGAGTCCTCGGAGTCCTGTTGCCTGTTCCAGGGTGAAGTGGTACAGTGGATGAATGTGCTTGGCTTGTGTTGGGGCCCAGTTCCTCACGTCCTGGGCCAGGTGGCTGGTGCTGGTTTAGGGAGTGCCTCATAAACTGAGGTTGAGGGAGTGCCTTTGAGACTCGACCTCTGTTGAGCAAAACCTTCAGATTATCTTCTCTTTTACTCAGAGGAGGAGGCAGTATCCTCCTCTTTTCAGGTCTGGAAGCTAAAACCAAGAGGGCTTGTATACTTTCCCAGAGACACACCTGGTAAATGACAGCAAGGCACAAACTCCAGTGTTTTGGCTTCTTTATTTGTTTTGGTTTTTAACTGTAAGCCTCTTGATCTTTCTGCAGTAGTGGCAGGGCTGAAAGTCACATTCAAGTCAGCCCATGTCAAGAGAGTCAGGGGCCTGTCTTTTGAAGGATTGTCTACAAATGAATTACCTTAGTTCACCAATTCCAAAAGAGATTTTTGTACATTGCCACATCTTAAAAATCAAGATATGAAGTACACTTCATGGCCATTTCAAAATGGCAGTTTGGAGCTGAAGATGTAACCTGGTGGTAGAGCTCTTGCCTAGCACGTCAGGCCTTTATTCCATCCTCAGCAACGCCCTTCCCCCGCCAAGGAAGTTGGTCTATGCCAGGTTCACCTGTGTGCTGAAAACCTTCCATTGACCCTTTCTGGTAAGTTCAAGAAAATGTCAGCCACAGAGAATCTGGAATTCGTAAGCAGTGAATCCCTCAGAAGCCTCCAATTCTTCCCTGGTAAAATGGGAGATAGTGGTAATTACCCGCTACAGCCACTGGTGGAATTAAAAGAGGTAACAGCTGTAGGGTGTTAGTGCATTGGCTGCTCCAGCGATGATACACAAAGCAGTGCAGCGTGTGTGCTGCTGTCAGGGTTGTGTTTGCTGCACCTGACTCCACCAGGAGGTCCTCAGTAGGCTCCTCAGCACTGACTTCGGTTACACGAGCGAATGCACAGTGGGCAGGGGGGAGCCCTGTGATGCCCTTGCTTAAATACTGAGGCTACTTCCCCCCTCATGAGAAATGGCAAAATAGAACCAAGAGATCTTGCTGACATTGGCCACACCCACACTGTCTGGTGCCAGTTTCTCTTCCTCCGGACCATCTGCCATTTTTCCTTCTTCACTAGAAAAAACAAAATGCTGACCACAGAAAACATACTCAGCAGCTGAAACCGAAAGGTGAGGGGTAGCTGCAGAGGGTCCCGTGGGCTTGTCGGCCTGATTTGTTGTTGGGGTTGGTCCCACTAGTTCAGTCACATTCTGTGCCAGGCCCATGACCTCTGAGAGTTTGTTTCTGTGAGATGAGGATGGATCCTGCCTACAGGATGACGCACGTGTTCCGGTTCCTTTAAAGGAGGCAGCAGTAATAACTGAATGATGTTTAGGCTTCCCAAGTGTGTTTTAGTTTCTAAAATGTCACTTGGCCAGGCATAGTGGTGAGTGTCTGTAACCCCAGCTCTCAGGAGGCCAAGGCAGGAGGACTGCTGTGAGTTTGAGTCCAACGTGGTTTACACAGTGAGTTCAAAACAGCCTGAACTACAGAGCAAGATCTTGTCTAAAAAAACAAGAACAACAGCAACAAAAATTCATTTGGAGCATCTTTGGGGCAAGACATGTTTTGAGAATCAGAATATTGTATCAGATAATGGGGAAAAAGTTGGAAGCTAGAAAAGTACCTTAGACTGTAAAAAGAAATTGGAGAGTGAAAACTGCACTGCTTATTCATGTACTCACACAGCTCAGCCATTCACATCCTGTAAATGGAGCACATCTAACAGAAAAACAACAGAATCAGGCCGTGTCGAGTGAGACACGGAGTGGGAGAACAGCACACAGACCTGACAAGACTGTGAAGCCGGAAGTTTGCCCCTGTGTTTATTTCACTCCTCAGTGAGCTGCTCTTCCTCCTTCAGTCCATGTGGAGACCAGATGCACTTGGTAGGTGAGCGATGTTCCTTGTTTTACAGATCTATGGGAACGGAGAGCTGGGTTCCAAACCCGAGGCCCTCTCACATCTGCTGAGAGCTTCTCTGGGTCAGGCTCTCCCCGAGGGCAGACGGACCTCTAACAGGTTTCATTATCTCTGTAGTCAGTTCTGTTCTCCTTTCAGCCCTGGCTCCTTGTTTCAAACCTGAGGGTAGCAGTTAGAATTTCAACTTGAGACATAGGTTATTCTCTGAGGGAGGGGAGGTGGGGGCCCCAGAACATCATTAAGTATCACGTTCTACCTGCAGAAACCTGGTCAGTATCCTGCGTGCATAAGGCACTGGCTAGGCAGGGAGTTGTGACAGTGGATGTAAAACTGGTTACACCTGATCTCTGCCTTCAAGAAGCTTCCGGTTTGGAAAAGGAACCAGGCATGTAAACAACTAGTTATACCAGACGGCCAGATGGTGCGAGCACAAAATAGTCGTAGAGGACTGTGCTGAGAAGACAGAGAATTCATCCTTTTTAAAGAATCACAGCAGGCGTCAGGGAGGCCAGGCCATGGACCTAGAAGGCTTCAGGAGGCAGAGGATGGGAGGGTTTGTGCAAAGGGAGTGATGAGTGGGCCTGGAAGGAAGTGGAAGCTGAAGCCGGAGAGATAGAGGAGGCCACAGGCTGGGAAGGAGCCTAGGGCCCACCAGTCGGCAGCAGGAGTAGGGTGATGTGGCATTTCGAGTAGGCACCACTGAAGGCACAGGTAGGGTAGCCTAGGCCAGGAAATTGGAAATCTGCCTCCAGCACAGAGCCAGAGAAGTCCTGAACCAGAGCATAAAGAGTGGATGAGGTCAGAGCTGAACATGCTTTGTGACACTTGGGTGGCATGAAGGAGGGAGGGCTAAAAAGTGGCATTGGTATCTTGCCTGTGTCTTTTGGGAAAATTCATCGAGGGAAGCTCTGCAGCCATGGCCAGGTCCTGTTAGGAGAGTTGGCTTCAGGCAGCAGAGGTTCCAATAAAACAATTAAAAATAATTTGGAGGACAGTTTGTGTCTGATAACATTTGATGTGTTTAGGGCTTGGTGGAAGCCCAGAGGCTCTGAGGAAATTAGAACTGTTGGGGCCACAGCTGCTTGCTGGTGTTTCTGAGGAGAGGGACCTGACAGCACTTCCTCCTCCCCAGGAGCCCGTATTCTTAATTGGACCTTGGCCTTGCAGTCTGGGGCTGGCGTCCCGCTCCTACTCTGCGAGGCTCTTCCAGTCTGCCTGTGTCCAGACTTCGCTCTGAGGATGTGCTGGATTACACTGCTTTCCACACCACCGACATGAGGGCAGCAGAGTTGGACACCCAGGGTGACACTGGTCCCTACTTTCCCAAAGATGGCGGCTTTCCGCACCTCTCTTCTGGGAATTTTGTCCCTGGAGTGACCTGAGCAAGAGATGATCCGGAAGTAGAGGCAGATGCTCAGACACGGTGGCCTCAGCATTGCAGAGGGCCCCTCTCTCCCTTTTCCTGGTAGGGCTCTAGGCATAGCCCTGGTTGTGGTGTGAGCACAGACATCCCCGTCTTTCTAGCTAATTGCCAGACGCTGTGTTTGAAAAATTGTCTTGGAGCCGTCAGCACTCGGAGAGGAGATATTTTTACCTGTCTGCCTGCCAGTCGCACTATTTTTTTTTCTCTTAAGAAGATTCACAGTTCACTGCTCAATCCTGTTTCTCTCACAGGCGCTATTCTGAGCTGGAAGCAGCATGGGTTGCTAAGTGACAAGCTGGCGTGGAGGGCTTGCTCGGCACTTGTACCCCTCTGTGACACGCCCTAAGAGATTGAGGCACTCCTTTCAGAGAGTACACACAGCTTCATCACGGATGCACCCTAGCTACTACCAGGGGATAATTAGAGTACGGCTGGGTTGGCTGTCAACACGTCCCTGTGACACCCCCCAGAGAGCTCCCAGCTGACAGAGAGCGGCAGGACTCGTGCCTGAGGCAGGTGGTGTTCTGCTCCCAGCCTCACACAGGAGGGGCACATACGCTGGAACTAAAGGGGCCCACGCCACGTTATTCACAGGGAAAAGGAGGCCCAGGGCAGTAGCGCAGTTGGCAGATGCCTGTGTCATGGTGGGGACGCAAAGGTAGGGCAGAGCAGAATTGGCCCCCTGCGTCCTTCCCTGATCCTGGCTCCTTCCAGCATGAGCTTTGGGGCAGCAGATTCCCATGGCCTAGTCTGAGAGCTGGCCTTTCACCAGCATGTGAACCCAAGGCTTCAAGGACCTGGTGAGCAGGTCAGGAGGAGGAACCTATTCCAGGCTGCTGCTGTTGCCTCCCCCTTCAAGACTTTTCAGCTTAGGGAATTAAGGAGCACAGGAGCGGGGTGACTCTGTGCCACCCTGGGTCTCAGTGCCCCCATATGGAGCCCGGACTGGCAGCAGTTGCCAGCTCGGCCAGCTCACTTCTTTGAGGTGAGTGTGAATCTAATAAGATCTCAAAAAGAGCATCTTTTGTGAGCATGTCGCAGGGCCAGTGGCCCTGGTGTTGTGAGGGGCGCTGCTGGTACCCTCGTGCGACAGGTGAGGACCCTGAGGACGCAGCAGGTGCACAGGGAAGCTGGGATTTGGAGCCACTCCAAATGACTCTTGACAGATCATCACCCCATTCTGTACCAGGAGAGCGTGTAAAGCTGTTTCTAATTTTTTTTCAAGTGATTACCAATACAGTAATAACCTTGATTCACGAATGCTTCTATTTGCAAGCAACTGGGTTCTCAAACGTTTGACAAAGTTTTGCTTCGGTTCACAAACTCCACACTGGATGACAAACACCAGTGTGGCCATTTTTCCCCACTTAGGTGTGGCCGTCTTTCCCCAGATGAAATGAATTAAATTCATGAACCCAGGTACTACTGTACTGTGCTGAGTTTCATTAATAACAGCAAAAATACCAATGGTGCTAAACTTGCAAAGTGAGGACTGGTTGTTTAATGAAATTTCATTTTTTTAAAATTAATTTTATTGGTACCTTTTATATATACATATTGACAACATGCATCATATGGAATTTGTACCTGCACATAACATATCTTGATTCTCTTTTTTTCCCCCAATTCCCTTCAACCTCTCTTCCCCTTCTTATTTAAAAAAATTTTGTTTCCATTTTTCCTTCTATTCTTTTTTTTTTACCTTTTCCTTTTCCCCTCTCCTCTTTCTAGTTCCCCTTCCCCTTTGAACATTTTCTTCCTATTTCACAGTATCTACTATACATTATGTTCCTTATTTATATTTTACAGAGAAACCATGTGATAATTGGACTAGGTGCTGGATTTATTTCACTTAAGAGGGTGGTCAAGGTGCACCCAGTTACCTAATGTCTCATGTATCCTTCTTTATGGATAGAGTAGTGCTACACTGCATAAAAGAACCGCGTCTTCATCCATTCATCAGTTGATGGGCATTTGGGCTACTTCCCTGGTGTTACGACTATCGTTGATCTTTTGGACCCTGGTGGAGCTGCACGAGCTTTACCTAGCTCCTTTGGCCACACAGGGTTGTAAGTGACAAGATCTTGTGGGGTGCTGGCCAATTGCCTCTGGAGGATCTCAGTTCTTGCCAACAAAAGTGGGCACTCCTAAGCGGTAGCAAAATGCCAATCTCACTCCCACTTCAAGCTCACTTTGGGCCTTAAGGAGGAAAGTAGATTTATGTAACCAAATATGAATACGAGGACTGACGTATCTGAAATACATGAAGGTGAACAAGGCTTCCTGGCTGCACAGTTGCTGCCCTTCTTTTGTGTCACACTTTGTCCTGGGTACCTCTTGTGGCAACTCACTGGCTCCTCCCAACAGCCTCCCTGGGCAGGGATGGCCATTAGAACTGTTTTCCTCGTGAGGGGACCTACACTCCTCCAACTCACATCCCAGCAATCCTCTTGCCTCTGCCTCCCGAGTGCTGGGAATACAGGCGTGAGCCACCGTGCCTGACCCTGTGGTATGTAGTACTGATAGCTGCTGGGCGTGAGTCTCCATGCCCAGTATAGTATATGGTTAACCATGGATCAAACCCGGTTCTTTGAGCTTGCAAGACAGGTGCCAGAACCACTGAGCTAAATCCCTGCCCCCCCCAGCTACCTTCTGGAGCGTGTGTTCACTCTGCCCTCTGCCAACACTGTCCAGTCTTTCAGACCACACTCCAGTGTCACCAGACACCTTCCCAACTCCCCCAACACCACCCCCCAGCATGAAGGAGCTCCTGCCCATCTTGCATTATCCTTCCCGTGCTTTTTCTCCTAGTAGCACATGATGTTCAACATGTACTTGTTCAGCATCTGGTGATCCCATGAGAAGTGTGAGCTCCCGACAGAGGGTGCTGGGTTTGTGCTGCTCACTGCCCTAGCCTTTGCCTCTAGAACTGACCCTGGTGTGCATGTGGGAGGCATCGGGAATGTGCGTCAGGTGGGTGAGTGACCAGTCAGTGAGGAGATGAGTTGGCTCAGTGGTGACTCTCAAACCCAGCCCTGCCTGACTTTGACGCCCATCCCCTACCCCTCAACACCCCACTGTCTTCCTCCTGTGTCCCCGTCCGTATCTGCTGAGTCTAACTCCCCAGGTGAGACTCTGGCCAGGGTGTCAGGAAGACTTAAGTAGTTCTCAACAATTCCTTTTTTGTTGTCTGCAAGCCTCAGTCTCCACATATATAAAATGAGACTGTTGAGTCAGACAAGCCTAGGGTCCCCAAGACTTTAATTTCTCAGAACCTGACTCAGAAGCTGCTGCCTTCTGAGCACAGTCACTGGGCACAGAACTTCCCAGCGTGATCACAGCCCAGGACCTGAGCTTGCAGGACTGGGCCAGCACTTTGCATTTGTGGGCCTGCTAGTAGGAGGTCCTTGAGCCCATCCTGCAATGCAGGCTGCTGACATGAATCCATGATATCAAGGGGAGAAGGCAGGAGCTTGTACAGCACTGAGGATGGCCCTGTGGTTGCCAGGACACTACTATAGGTGGTCTTCTCTGCCTTCCCAGATGTGATAATTTTGTCCTTCAGCCCTCTAATTATAATAGTGCTCTTTTTTCCCCAGTCCTTTTCCTGTGGGTAACTGGGGCTGCCACTCACCAGGCTATTTATGGAGAAATATGTGCTTCGGTTGGTCAGCACCAGGATAAACTGTGGGGCTGGAGGTGTGGCTCGGCGGTAGAGTGCTTTGCTCATATGCAGGAGGCACTGGGTTCAATCCCTAGTGACACACATATGCGCGCACGCACACACACACACACACACACACACACACACACACACACACGCACACGCAGAGGTAACTTCTACCGAATGGCAGGAATTCTCCTTGCTTTGCTCCGAAAGAGGCTCCAAGCCAAGGCCCCTCAGTGATTGTAGTCTCCAAAGGGACCCAGTATTCTCGTTGGCTCCAGCCTTTAGTAAAAGCTCTTGCTGTGAGCCATGGGAGGGGGAGGCACCCAGACAGGCTGCTGTTACGTGTGGCTCAGGTTTACTCTGTTCAGCTGCACTGGTCAGTGACCTGCTGTGGATGGGGTGAGGCTTTCGTCCTCGTGACCCAGGCGTGACGCTTGGGGTCGCTATCTGCTGAATGGCATAGCAGCATGGCAGCACCAGAGGGAAGCCGAGGGGCCTTCAGATGCCAAGTGCCACCTAGGGGCCCCATCCAGGAGAGTGGGATGCAGGTGACATACTGTAAAGTGGCTCCTCAACATGCCGTTACATTTCACAGCACCTCCTCGTGAAGGAGAGTTGGAGGCTATAAAATTAAACACTAACACACCCCGGCCCTCCCAAAAGCTCCTTGTGGAGAATTCTGAGGTCTTTTAGGTGGACTGTCCAAGTTCCTCCAAAGCCCTCTGGTGGGAAGCTGTCCCCTGGCGGGCCGTGTCTTTGTTGGAGTCAGCAAGGGGACCTCTCTGAGGTGAGGCTGGCAGGGAGGACAGCCGAGTGTCCTTTTGCTGCACAGAGAGCTTCCCTGTGTTGTTTAGGTGCCACCAACACATGACAAGAGGAACACACTTGGAATCCAGTTCCCAGAGACAGCTCGTTACCTTAATAAAGTAATTACAGAGCTGGGTAATTTACATCCCTAGAAAGATGCAGGGCAACTGCAGGCCGGGGAGTGTGTGTGTGTTTAATTTTAAATCCTCCAACTTCCCCTTAATGAGGAGGCGCTTTGAAATATAACAGCATCTAAAGCTTCTTCAAAGAATTCATTTTCTTGGTGCTTTAATTCTTTAAGGAAAGCAGAAAGACTAATGAGGACTGGCCGGCACAGGAAAAGGCTCTACCTCCCCTGCCCGTGTTGTGTAGACATTATCTGCTATAAAGCTGTCACTGAAGAATGGAACACCAGCTCTTGGCTACAGTGGCCCTCAGATAATGTCAGTGTTGAGCAATGACCGGGGATTTTTGGCACAGAGCAAACACTTCTAGGCTGTGGTGCCAGAAGGCTCAGCTGAGCCTGCTCAGCAGCTCCTGCAGGTTAATAAAGGGGCCTCAGCAGCTGGTGTCCAGGGGCCCTAGGGTGAGGGCTGTAGAGCTTTTCTCTTTGTGGGGTGAGGGGATAAGTGTTGTGGGAGTGAAGCGGGGTTACAAATACTAACGACCTACTGACCCATCTGTAAACTCTATAAAAATGCCAAAAATGATAAAACAGGGCTGAATTAGGCCTGAGGTTATGAATTTTTGTCAAGATTTTGGTGAGGATCCTGCCAGGTAGTTTTGACTAAATGGAACACAAAATGGGAAAGGGGGCCCTTGGCCATAACTCTCTCTCTCTCTCTCTCTGTATCTCTGTCTTTCTTTCTCTCTGTCTCTGTCTCTCTCTCTTTCTTTTTCTTCTGGTACTGGGGAATCAAACTCAGGACCTTGTGTTTTCCAGGCAGGTGCAGCTCCACTGAGAGACATCCCAAGCCCCAAGGTTTACTTTTCTGATGATTCTCAGATCAGAGCTGTGGGGAAACTGAGTATGTAGACTGAGCTCCTCAGCAGGGACCCTTTGGGAAGGAAGAGGGGCTGAAATCTGGGGCCCTGACAGTCTCGGTGTACGCCTGGTAGTTGGCTTGGGTTGTCTCCTCTGGGCTCCCCAGGTCCGTCGTGGGGCGCTTAGCTCATGCTCTCCCTCCCACTTGGCTCACAGGTCCCGGATGAGAACAGCCTGACAACAGCTTAGACCACTTCTCTGCGTGCTGGGAGCAGGGCCGCACGGCCCCAGTGGCACCCATGCCGAAGAACAGCAAAGTAACCCAGCGTGAGCACAGCACTGAGCATGTCACCGAGTCGGTGGCTGATCTGCTGGCCCTCGAGGAGCCCGTGGACTATAAGCAGAGTGTACTGAATGTCGCCGGGGAGTCAGGTGGCAAGCAGAAGGCGGTGGAGGAGGAGCTGGACGCAGAGGACCGGCCAGCCTGGAATAGCAAACTGCAGTACATCCTGGCCCAGATCGGCTTCTCTGTGGGCCTTGGCAACATCTGGAGGTTTCCCTACCTGTGCCAGAAAAATGGAGGGGGTAAGAGGTAGCCCTGATTGCAAGTGGGTGCCCTAAAATGGGCTGGGCTTAAGGGTAAAAAGGAGCACCCCTTGGCTGAGGCAGCTTTTGTAAGTGGGAGCTTAAGATTCCAGGATAAGACCTACACAGTAGCCATCCTGGTGGCTAATGCCCATGCAGAGGCTGTGGGCCTTGATGAGAATGTGGGCTGAGGACCCCGAGGCCTGGTCGGGTCCCCAGCGTGACCATTCAGCCTTGAGGTCTAGTACAAGTTGCCTAACCGTACTCTCTGTGCCTCTTTTGTAAAATGGCTATAATGGTTTCTTCTTACAGGGTAACCAGGAGGGTTAAAAGAGCTTTATACAGAACCCAACTCATGGTAAAGAGTAGCTGTCGACCATATTATCAGTGCTGACTGAGTGCTGGCACTGTTTTAAATACTTAATGGGTATTAGTCTCAAAGACCTGAGATGCTGATTTGGAGTATCATGGAACAACTGACGCACCAATTTCACATGGTTTAACCACTGAACACCCCCCCCCCCGTGTCAGGGTCAAACCATCACCACCACTTTGGCTCCCCAGGCAAGAAAAATCCCTCGGGCATTGTCTTTCCAGAACCTAGAATTTTCCAAAGGCAGCCTGCTTTGAAACATAGGACAACTTATTGAAGAAAAGCCAAGGCACCGTAAATGACATGTCTGGACCCAGACCTCTGCTCCTGAGAAGGCCAGCCAGCAGAAAGCTTCCTGCCTCCCGAGTCCTCTCCCTCAGACCACCACCCTCCTCACCTGTTGGGTGACCACAGCGTTGGGGTTGTTGTAACCCAACTTTTCTCCTCTGTGCTCCAGAGATTCTTGTGGTCCAGCAACCTCCCCAAGAGATGGAACCGATTCAGGTCCTTCCCCTCACTCCTGGGCATACTCTCTGCCTTGTTCAAAGGGCAAAGTCTAGCTGAGGCTTCTTTCAAGTTTTTTGAAGGATAAGGTGGGATACTGCCCACCTGAACTCTTGGGACCGAGTTATGCCAAGCGCTTCCTCTTTCTATCCTCACACATGGTCGCCTCGCTTGAAAGGTCTTTTTAAATTTTTTCTGTAGGTAACTACCCATCAGAACAAGAAGTGTACTATATGGCATGGTTACTGTGTCGATGTAAGAGCAGCCCAAAGCGAGATCTAAGCATGGTGGATGCTTTCCTTATGCCCTGTGGGATGTTACGAAAAGTCTGAGGTACCCAGAATGGTTTGGGAGACACATGATGACTGGAGGTTTAGCTAGGAACCTTTAACTGTGTCTTTTTCTGGCTGAGATGATCCACTGTCCCTGGGCTCTTGGTGCTGAATCAGAGTTTCCCTTACCACCACATACGCATGCACGTGTGCACACACACATACACACACACATGCACACACGCACACACACGCACAGAGCAGCTCTGCCTGCTCTGCTCACAGTATCTATCACCAGACAATCACCATGGTGGCAGACAGCCGGGAGCAGCCCCAGAGGAGCACAGTGAGCTCTCAGGAGGCTGCACCGTGGCCGCATTCCCGCCTTCGTTCTCTCACCCTCTTTCACCTTCAGTCTCTTTTTACCTGTACTCTCCACTGCCCTGTGTCTTACAGGTTTTGTACGAAGTCACTCCACGTGTTTAGAAGGGAGCACATTTTCACAGGAAGGAGACAACTGTTGGCCTGAGAGCCAACACCATGATTCTCAGCCCTGCGTGATCCAACCACGCTTTGCTTAATTCTAGATGGAAACTCTGGAACTTTGCCTAGCTGGAACTCAGTTACTGGAAGTTTCCTTAGTTTGCATCCTCTTTGCTTTTCTTTTTCCTCTTTCTTTTATTAGAAAAAAGCAAACATTCTTTAAATACTCTAGGTAACTCATTTCCCCCTAAACAGTCCTGAGAGAGGAATAGGGTTGATGTATATGTAAGTAAAAAATGGCCAAGTAGCAGCAAGTTCATGCAGTTCTACCCTAATATTTTGTCTTCCTTACACAGATGATGAAATAACAGCATAGAGAAAGCAAATAATTAGAAGCGATAAGTTACGTGGTGGAGCCAGGATTCAACTGGACTTTGAGATCCAGTTCTTAGCTCCTTCTTGATTACATCTCGGCAAACTGGGGCTGACTAAACACAGGGTTTTCCAGAACTGAGGCACAGGGCACAGATTGAGACACAGACCGTTAGAGACCCAAGGACCTGCAGAGTTCAAACTCCATTTCTCTAGGGCCACAGTCTGCTAAGTTTCCTAATTCTCCAAGCTGTTAGATCTGAGGCTTCTAGTGGATACTGGAACATCAAAAGAGATCTAGTCATGGCCCTAAGTTGTATTTTATAAGGTGGTAGAGGGAGATCTTGTGTTTCCAAGGAATTCTAGCAGAGGTGAGTACAGATGTACCTCTGCTTAACCACGAATTCTGCTTCTCTAGTTTGCACACAGCGCCTTGAGCACTCCGGTCAGTTCGGTGTCGGTGTGGGCAGGTGACCAGCAGTCAGGTATGCATCCTGCTGGCTAGTTGAAGTGGACAGGGCCTGAGTGAAGGAGGCCAGGGTCCAGTCTGCCACAGCATCACTCCCGAACAATTCCTACCCGGAGGGTCTCTCCAGTTCTTTGGTTGTGTTAGGGAAATAAGAGCACCCATAGAAGATGCCAACCTACTTTGTCAATACCTTGACACAGCCCATCTTGCCCCCTTAAGGCACCCTGGGACAAGATACAAAACCAGTGAGGCCATCTCCTTTTACCTTCTTGTAGCAGATGAAGGCTGAGTCTCAGAGAGACCCACGAATCTGCACCCACTGCCCTTCAGGCTCTCCTTCCACCGAGCGCCATGATGGGGTCCCTCGTTAATGTGGATGTGTGTGAGGAATTAGAGGCTGTTGTATAGGCTCTGTGATTCACCTCCCCTGGAAGCTTTCCTGATAGCTCCATTGGACCCGGCCACTTGCTGGGCATCCATGTGCTCCGCTGGCTCCGGGTAACGAGTCTGTGACCAGTGGGGACCCGCAAATGCAAATATTATTCATGTGCATCCACAAGTCCTGCCTCCTGCGTCTGTGCCTTCTGTTACTCCAGTACTGCCCACTGCCTGTGCCCGCCATAGGAGACCCACACGAGGTATCTGTTGCCAAGTGCCAGGTTTTATGCCGAGGAGGTGTCCCACCACCGGTGTCCAGTGGTAGACTGGGAACATGGAGGAGGATATGTCATGTCACAGGGCAGAGGAATGTGGCTGGGTGCTCCTGGAGACGCTTGACTTGTGAGCTTGGTGACATCAGGGCTCTAGTGAGCAGGGATGCTGGCTGATGTGCTGCTAACAGGACCGGGTGCTGGCACCGCACTCGGTGGGTGCACCCATCCGTGTCTGGAGGTGGCTTTAATTCTCTTGCTAAATGTCCTGTCAGTCAGACTTGAGATTGTGTCTGCAGGGAGGTTTAGGACAGCACGATTAATTTATCATCTGGAATCTTTAGCAAGATCCGTTTTGTCCTTTACACTCCTCCTAACTGTGCTTTGCTGAATGGCTAATTTCTCCTCTGTTCTCACAATTAGCTGCAGTTCGTGGCAGAGCTGGTCAGACCCCTTCTCCTTGGAGAGTTTGCGAACCTGCTTCCCTGGAGCTGTCCGGTCTGCTGCATCAGCATCTGGTTCAGATGTGGGCAGGCGAGGCCTGTGAGGGCACATGAGCAGGGCCATGCCATCCAGGCCACTTCCCTGTAAACGGGAAGAATGTGGACAGGTCTTTGAGAGTCTCATGATGTGACCAAGTCTGTCTACTTGGACATGTGGATCCCTGAGAAGCAGGGAATATTGTCTGTCTCTGAAGCTACTCTGGTGAGCAGAAGGCATTGATATATATATATATATGGTTCTTCCTTTGCCATTTGGGAAGTCAAAGAGAAAGAGGATCTGGGTGGACCATTGTAGGGTAGGTCACAGGCACGAGCCAGGCCACTGACAGAGGAGTCCCAGGCCTCAGGATAATGTGCAGGTGATACAAGATGTGGCAGAGACTTCGGGACACCCTGCCACCCTCCTACCCGACTCTGTGTGCTGCAGTTACCCTCTGACTCCCCTGCCCTTTCTCCACAGGTGCCTACCTGGTGCCCTACCTGGTGCTGCTGATCATCATTGGCATCCCCCTCTTCTTCCTGGAGCTGGCCGTGGGCCAGAGGATCCGCCGTGGCAGCATCGGTGTGTGGCACTACGTGTGTCCCCGTCTGGGAGGCATCGGCTTTTCCAGCTGCATTGTGAGTCCTGGGGGCAGGTGCCAAGTGGGAAATGGCTGGGTTATCAGGGAGGAAGTCATCAGAGTCCTGGACCCAAACCAGCCAGGAAAGGGAACCCAGATCAGCAGGTGTACAGCAGCTGCTCCAGGACCCCAGACACTGTACTGCTAGACTGAGAGGACCACTGCGCGCAAAAGCATGCGCAATTTGCATTTGGGGCAGAGATAGAAAAGCTGGGGCATATTCACAGAGCAGCCCTGGGAATCTCTGCTGGGGTTCTCTGGGGGTGTGTGGACCATCCCAGGTACTTATCTCTGCTTACCAACCCATCGACTCCCCCTGAGAGTGGTCCAGCAACCTCCTCGGTGCCTGAGACAGCAGAAAAGGGATCCCTCCATACCCAGGATGAACACATCAAATCCCTGCTGATAAAACACTGCTGTCAGTGAAAACCCTCTGGTCCTCCCTCCAAAAGCCATGTACTCTCATTTTCTAAAAAAAGTCTCCTAACCTTAGTTATTGTGTTTCCAGGAATTGAAAAGTGATCTTTTTCTAGAGGCAGGTGGATCCCACTAAAGAGAGAACAACATACTGATAGAGAGGAGGACATAGAGACTCCGTAGTCCGCAAAATCTTGGAAAGCACAACTGGCATTTTCTGGAGGGCAAAACCTGCTCCCGCCTCTGTGGTCCTGGACACAGCTTCAGTCAGACTCTTGAGTCCTCAGGCTCCAGCTACCTCAGGAGAATTTCAAACTAGGATTAACATTTTAAAGTTTGTCACTTAAAGGAGAAAACCTTATAACTAAATAATTCTTTATGGGTTGCCTGAGCTCCTTCACCACTGCATGCCTGGGTTGAGTTGTGGGCTTGTGCTGGGCCTTGGTTGTGGGGGGGCAGGGAGGCTGCTGCAGCCTCAGTGACCCGCCAGGGCCTCATCTGCAGGTCTGCCTGTTTGTCGGGCTGTATTACAATGTGATCATCGGCTGGAGCATCTTCTACTTCTTTAAGTCCTTCCAGTACCCACTGCCCTGGAGTGAATGTCCTGTCGTCAGGAATGGGACCGTGGCAGGCAAGTGTGGGACCCTGAGGGGCCCTAGTTGGGAGCTGCAGCCAGCCCTGTTCCAAGCTGGAGTCTTAACAGGCTTCGTGAACAGATTTGGGATTTCACTGACTCATAGTCTCACCTTCTGCAAGTCACTTAACAGCCCTGGCCTCCTTTCCAGTGCCCCAGCACAAATGGTTTCTTTCTGGCCTCTCCACAGGTTTCGTGGACATTGGATAAAATAACAAGTATAGGGAAAACGGGATCGGGGCTCTGGTTTATTTGTTCTGAACTGCTATGTATTATTCTAACACTACACTATCTTGAAATAATCTGAATTTGTATACCAGTTTTTCAAAGTGCTGGGTGATTATAACCCACTTCACAGATGGGAAAACTGAGGCCCTGAAGCCAATTCCCCTTATTAACATCTTCCTTTTGACCAATGATCTGAGATGATCCAGTTTCCAGCTCTTATTCCAGGACCTTTCCCTGAGGTCCTTTAGGCCATTTCACCCTGGCCCTTCCTACTTTCCACAGAGATGTGGGCAGGAGGTAACATGGGTGGGCATTTAGGCAGGTTAATGTGTCCTGAAGTGTCCAGGCTCCACTGAGGGCCCAGAATAGTCCAGCATCTGCTAGATTGTCGCTAAACTAGAATGAGCACAGCTCTTTTAGAAGCACTCTGTCAGCACCCCACCCCATCCCCCAATACCCACTGCTGTCAGCACTGAGGCCCTGAGGCTCTGGGGCCTTTGCTGTGTTTTCAGTGGTGGAGCCAGAGTGTGAGAAGAGCTCAGCCACGACCTACTTCTGGTACCGAGAGGCCTTAGACATCTCCAACTCCATCTCCGAGAGTGGAGGCCTCAACTGGAAGATGACGCTCTGCCTCCTCGTGGCCTGGAGCATTGTGGGCATGGCTGTGGTCAAAGGCATCCAGTCCTCCGGCAAGGTGAGTTGAGGGAGGGCAGCAGAAAGATGCAGAAGCAGGGGCAGGCGTTCCTAGTCACCAGTGTAGGGCGCTTCGGGTGGCCTGGGCCTCGCTCGGGATGGCTCAGGACTGGGTCGGTTGCTGTGGCCTTCCAGGTGTGGACTTACTGGAAAAACCCCGCGCTGGCCCCATCTGCCTCTGTGCTCAGATAGCTCAGGCCTGCTATGCAGATGTTAAAGAGAAGCAAAGTAGAAGTGTTGACTAGGGACATCTGTTTATATTTGGGCCCTTCAGCTTCCCAAGCAAACCGCTGAAGCAGGCTGCTCTGCGATTTGGAGTGAAACCTTGACTTGGCCGTGTTCACGGCTAGTGGGCTGTGTGCGCATGCGCCCTGAGGAAGCGGGCTGGGAGTCCTAGGCAGCTCTCAGGCGGCCCAGTCTCGGAGCTGCTGTGCCGCGCACACCTTCCTCTCACAGTTTGGGTCACTTCTCAGTATGGGCTTCTCGAAATAAGAAAGATTCTGTAGGCCTCTCCACTCACTTTACAGATGAGGAAACTGAGGCCGAGAGGGGAAGGCACCTCACCTCATATCTCAGAGCTAGAATTGGGGCTCCAGGTTCTTTATTGAACTTGACAAGGCAGCGATCTAAGCTCTGGAAGGGTGGTATCATCCTAGCCACTGACCTCCCCTCCGGAGACTAGAACAGCAGCTGACATTCACAGCACTCGCCATGTGTATGAATACACTTGGTCCTCAAACTTATGAATTAGGAATTACTGCATCTGTTTTAAAAATAGGAAAATAGAGGGCCGGGGATTTAGCTCAGTGGTTCCGGCGCCTGTCTTGAAAGTGCAAGGACCCAGGTTCAATCCCTGGTAACCACATACCATACTGGGCATGGAGACTCACGCCCAGCAGCAATCAGCACTACATACCACAGTGCCGGGCGTGGTGGCTCACGCCTGTCATCCCAGAACTTGGGAGGCAGAGGCAAGGGGATTGCTGTGATGTGAGTTTGAGGCTGAGCTCAGGGCCAGCCTGAACCACAAAGTGAGACCCTGTCTCAAAAAAAAAAGGAAAATAGAGACACATTGAGTTTAAGTAAAAAACAAAAGACCACAAAGCAGGTAAGTAGCAGAGGCAGAGTCAAATCTTAGGCCGTCGGCTCTGAACACACATCCTCTTAGTCTGTGCCCTTCACCACGTGGCTCTGTGCTTCGTCCAGAGCAGCAGATGATCGGAGGCCAGGCTTACAAGACTGAGGCCTCTTTCTGATGGTCTTTGCTCGGAGCTTTGTCTGCGTCCTTCTGTCATCGGAGCTGTAAGGACAGGGAAGGTCTCTGAAGGGAAATGAGGAAGGACAGCACAGGACTCCCTCACCCTTGGCAGCCATCAGCCTCAGAAAGGCAGCCAGGACCCAGACCCTGCCACGCTTGCTCCAGCTTGTCCTGTTCCTGCTTCTGCCTGGGCTCAGAGCCAGGTGGGTGGTGGGTTTGGCCCACACCTGAGGGCTCCAGGGCTCTGTTTTCAGCTGCCCGATATCAGAAGAGGTTCTTGTGGCCCACGATGAATAAGCAGGAGCATGCCAGCTGCAAGAAGGGCTCTGCCTGACGGAGGTCCCTGTCCTCTCTGCAGGTGATGTATTTCAGCTCCCTCTTCCCCTATGTGGTGCTGGCCTGCTTCCTGGTCCGAGGGCTGCTGCTGAGAGGGGCGATCGATGGCATCCTACACATGTTCACTCCCAAGGTAGGAACTGTGGCTCCCACCTGCTGGAGAATGCTGACAGGTCCAAAGGGCCTGGTCAGCTCTGTGCATAACACTCCAAGCACCTGCTGTGTTTTGGGTGTCCTGCCGGGCCCTACAGGGGTGCCCAAGGGAAGGGGCCATAAGCTCTGTCCTCAAGGACACCCCAGCCGTGCATCCCAGCTGTGCTACTATGAACACGTGATGTCTGCAAAGAAGGAAAAATGCTAATTTTGTTTCTTTTGGGTAGGGTGGCCACAAGAAGAAAGCCAACTGCTTTTATGAACCATTTCATTTATAGTCTAGAATCATGATCAAAAGTCTTCACTTGAGTTTTTGAGCTTTACGAGGGAGTTATAAGCTAGGGTAACATTCGTCCATGTACAGATTACAAAGATCTCCCAAGAGCCACTGAATTTACCAGGCAGCTTTTCTCCTAATTACTTTCTTTCCATTCAGTTACTGATAGGTCTGATTAAATCTAACATGGTGCCTTGCTAGCTCAGGAAAGCCCAAAATGGCATTCTACCAAGACCCAACCTCCTTCTTCCCATAATGCACTGCTTTCCACCAAAATATGGCTGCTTCCCACCAGCAACTTCCCTTCTCTTTCCTACAATGCCCTGTTTCCCTGGCATAGCCCCATTATGTCACTGGGCTCCTCATCCGAACCCACCAATTAAAAAACTACATGGTGCTCTCCTGTCCCTAGCCATTAGTTGCCACCCTAAGGCTATATATAGCTGCTTTGTCCCCAGTGCTACTCTTTGTTTCAGAGCAGCCCAGTGGGTAAAGTCTGCTACCAGACACCCAAGTCTCGGCTTGTTTTATTTTCTATCAGTTACAACCCACGTCACCATGGTACTATGCATAATGGTTTGCTTAACATACAGTGGAGGATTTTGGTAGGTTTTCTGATCACCCACACTCTCAGGAAATTTTTTCCAAAATCCTAGCTGATCATATCCCATGGTCCAGTGATTCTACTTCTGGGAATTCGTCTTATAGATGTACTCGTGTGTGTGCAAAATAACAAGTGTACAATATTGGTTGTTACAGTATTTCTTTTACTAGTAAAAGACTGAAAACACCTCCAATGCCTATCATTAATTTTTCACTCCCTCAACAAAAGTTCACTGAATGCCTGTCACGTGCCAGGCACTGTTCTGATTCCTGAGATTCAGCAGAAAACAAAGCAGACAAACTTTCTAGCCCTTGCAGAGTTTATATGCTGAGGAGAGGAAATAAATGATTAAGATAAATAATTGTTGATTGATGTTGCTAGGAAGAAAAATAAAGCAGAGAAAGAAGGGTTCAGGTATTTGAGTAAAAGAGTTGAGTTTTAGGTGGTGTAGTCCAGGAGAACCTCACTGAGAAAGTAATGTTTCAGTGGAGACCTAGAGGAGGTGAGGGGCAGCCGTATGGAAACCTGGACGTCAGACCTTGCATTCTACATGGGGGGCAGTGCTTGCAAAAGGCTTGGGTTTGAATGTTCAAAAGGCCACGTATGCTCGAGTAGGCCAGAGGCAAAGAGAAGCAGGAAGAAAAGCAGTGCAGTGCCATATCGTGAGGATCTGATAGGCCAAGTGAGGACTTTGACACTTTCTCTGGGTAAAACAGAAGCCATTAGAAAGTACTGGATGTTAACGGCAGCATGATCTGACCACTCGAAGCCTTTTCAGGAGCAAAAGGAGAACAGAGACCTGTGGAAGTGTCACCCAGGGGAGCAGTGACTGGTTTGCACCCAGGCAGCAGTGGTGTTATGAGAAGTGGTTGGCTTAAAGATGCACTTAGGAAGCAGAGTCAAATAGGATTTGCTTTGGGATGGGGTGTGTGGTGTGAGAGGTAGGAGAGAAATGTCCATGTTGAGTCCAGAGTCTTTTTTTCCTGAGAAACTAGTAGGGAAGAGTTGAGGTGGATAAAAATGAGGATGGTGGCAGGAGCAGACTTGGTACTGGACATTTGGACTATTGCTTTGGATGTGGCAGGATAAAAAATAGATATCCAGGTTGAATATGCAGTGAATATATGAATTTGGAGGTTCAAATCCAGGAGTCTGGGGTAATAGAATCGAAAGCCTTACGTGGTTTGTGATCACATGGAAAATGTCAGAGAACCACACTGCACTGACACTTGCGGCCCATTGTTTAGAAGCTGAGTGAGGAAGAGCTGGTGAAGGAGGAGGGGAAAGGGAGGAAAGGCACGTCCATCCAAGAAGCAGAGCAGGGAAAATGCTCAAAGAAAGAGGGAATGGTCAGTCACATCCAAAGCCGAGGAGAGGTCAGGTGATAAGGACTGAGCAACGACTCATCACTCAGAAACAGATGGCTTGCTGGTGACCTTGACAAAGGCTGTTTTGGTGAAGTACTGGAAAGAAAATCTAATAGTAACTGTTTGAAAGGAAATGGGAGATGAAGAATTAGAGAAAAACAGTAGAGACCATTTATTTTCAGGAATTTTGCATTAGAAGGTAACAGAAATGACAAATAGGTTAGCAAGAGGGCAGGGCCATGAGCTCCAGGGTACTATTTCAGAATTTTTTATGATGATAAAAATAATCCATCATACACCACTGATGGGAATTTAAAATGGTGCAGTAGCTTCGGCGACAGTCTAGCAGTTCCTCCAAAGGTTAAACAGTTAGCACGTGCTCAAGAAATTCCAGTCCTTGGCCCGGATCCAAGAGAACTGAAAACATATGTTCGCACAAAAACTTGAACATGAATTTTCATAGCAGCATGATTCATAGTGGACAAAAAGTAGAAATATCCTAAATGTCCATTGGCTGATCAATGGATAAACAAAATGTGGTATAATCATATAATGGAATATTATCCAACCACAAAAATAAAGTATCATTGTGCATTACAAGTGGAAAATCCTTGAAAATATAAAACTAGGGCTGGGGATTTAGCTCAGTGGTTCCAGAGCCTGCCTTGCAAGTGCAAGGGCCTAGGTTTGATTCCCAGTAACAAAATACAATACTGGGCATGGAGACTCATGCCCACCAGCAATCAGTACCACATACTATAGTGCTGGGCGTGGTGGCTCAGGCCTATAATCCCAGCACTTGGGAGGCAAAGGCTGGAAGATTGCAGAGTTCAAGACTAAGTTCAGGACCAGCCTTAACTATAAAGTAAGACCCTGTCTCAAAAAAAAAAAAAGAAAAAAGAAAAGAAAATATAAAACTAAGTGAAAAAAGCCAGGCACAAAAGTCTATATCATGTATAATGCCAATTATATAAATGTCCAGAACAGGCAAGTCTGTAAGGATAGAAAGTGTTACATAAGGCTGAGCTTGAGACAGGTTGGGGAGATAGGGAGAATGTCTGCTATTGGGTGTGGGCTTTCTTTTGGGGATGATGAAGAGGTTCTCATTGATTGTGGTAATGGTTGTACAACTCTGTGATATTAAAAATCATTGAAATCACTTTTTTAAAATCCATAAAAGAAATGCTGGGACTGCTGGCTCACCCCTGTAATCCCAGCAGAGGCAGGAGGACTGCCAAGAGTTCAAGGCCAGCCTGAGCTACATAGTGAATTTGGGGCCAGCCTGAACTACAAAGTGAGACCTTGTCTCAAAAAAAAAAAAAATCCATTAAAGAGGGAGCAATATACTACGGGGAAAGGGGAACAGCAGCAAGATGGGCCCCAGACAGGGCCCAAGTGAAGGAGCTAGTCTCAGCCAGAGTATACATCCCCCAGAGGTAAGAGAAGGGCAGCCCCTGGGCGTGGTGCTGATGCTGCCACCAGAGGCTGTGAGGAGGGCTTCTTTCCTTGGGAGGGACTTCTCTGATGTGTCACATCTCTCAGCCAGGGAGCAGGGTAATTGGCAGAGAGTAAATGCAGGAGCTGGGGCTGGAGTCTGAGGAGGTCCAAGTGTGAAGTCACTGCATGAGAGTCAAGAGTCAGGGATGAGTGACCGGCACAGCACTAAGGACCACTGGGGTCACTTGACATTGTGCATAAACTTGGCCGACATGGCCGTCTCTGGCCCTTGCAGTGATCTGAGGATAGCTGTTCACACCTGAATACACCCGACAGTGGGCTACTCCCCACCACTGGGGCAGAGTTTAGACAGTAGTGAATATCACATTGCACAGTTCTAAGTGCCAGGCGCTGTGATACTCCCCTTACATGGACTCATCCAAATCACCTGGCACTAGAGGTAGATGCCTCATTTCACAGAGAGGTTAAATAACTGTAGGATGAGGCTGTGCATGGGTAAGGGCAGAGGGGTGGCTGTCGGAGAGCTCTGGGCCTCTGTGGCATCCCGGTTCAGCAGGTTGAAGAAGTGTCAAGGCTGGGGCAGGCAGTGCTGCATGAGCACAGAGTGTTCCAGGGATAATTCTTGTTTGGGAAGTAGATAAAAAGGAGAAACACACACACACACACACACACACACACACACACACACACACACACAGCTGCATTTCTGTGTGTTTTGTCATCTGTGTGTATCTGTGTGAGCTGTGGGTAGAGGTATAAACACCACCAGGGGCCCAGGAAGCTGATATCAGTTATGTCTGGGGAAGAACTGGGCTTCTGAGATCCAGGGCAAGAGAAGGAGACCACAAGATCAAGGGCACTGTAACTCTCAGAGAAGATAAGCGGGGACCCAGGACATTCCAAGGACTCATGGAATCACAGAGATCAGTGTGGAACTTCTTGACTCTGCCAGTAGAGCAGGGGCCTCTTAGCAGGAGGTGAAGCTGTCCAGCTGGTGGCCAGGTGGGCTCAGATCCCAGCTCATCACCCAGTAGCTGGGCCTTCCGGGCCTCTGCTTCCACAGCTGTAGCCCAGGCTACATATCACACCCTGTGCAGGTTGGCAGGACTGCTCCTGGCAAGGGGACAGTGCCTAGGAAGCAGTAGCTATTATTGTCCTTGTCCCTTGTGCAGGTGACACTGTTCTCAGGCCGTGGAAACCTAGCACTCCAGTGCCATCTGGTGTCTCGTGGTCCCATCCACCTCTCCATGGCCAGGTCCCACAGCAGTGTCTGAGAGGCAGAGAGTGTGTCGCTCTCACTCCCCTGCCCACGCTGGGGCTCTGCAGCTGCTTGTAGATTCACAGAGCATCTTCGTGCTGTTGAGTCAGGTGCCTCGAACACCTTGTTCCCTGTGTCAGGAAGTGACTCAGCCATTGCGCCAAAGAGACAGCAGGAAGCTTTCAGTTGGTTTCAGCGTTGGCACCCTGCAGAGGATGCAAGCCTAACTTCAGACAGGAAAGCCCATTTTCCATTTCTCCTTTTGAGTCACATCCTGATATCTGGAAAGGACATGTGGCACCCTGTTCTGGCCTGGAGTCAGCCTGGCAGAAGCCCCAGGATCAGGAACAGGAATTCCATGGTCAAGGCCTCTCACTCAGTTTACTCCAGAGTAGTGTCTGGAATCTGATCATCTCCATCAGACTGGACGTAGAGAAGCCGAGAGGGTACTCCTCCAGGGTACTTCCCTCTTGAAGGCTGAGCTTGGCCCCCTCAGGAGCTGTCCTGGGGCCTTAGTCATTTTTAATTGGATATGTCAGTTCCTCCAAAGTAGTGTAGGGGTTGGGAAGTGAGTAGGTTGTAAAGGAAATGAGATTGTCAAGGCATTAATCATTGTTAAAATCAGGTAGTGGATAAAGTGGGAGCTCATTAAACCTCTCTATGTTTGCTGATATTATAATAAATTTAATAGGAAAACTATCATAAATACATTAAATAATAAAATATAATAATTTAAAATACATACAATCTTGACAAAGAAATGACTTTTCTTTCTATCCCAAATTGTCATATATTCAGCAGTCTTGCCTTGTCCTCAGAGAAAACCCGTGAGCTGCTGCACCGGCTCTGAGAGCGCCACCGGGCTGTGGCTGTGCCCTCAGGTCTTGCTCCACTTAGGAAATCAGGTCCTGAACAGTGACTGAAGCTAGGAGTTTGTTTTAGGTTCAGAAAGTGTTAAAAACCCTAATGATGGCAAGACCGTGTCTCAGCCCCCAAAGGCTGGGAGAGCTTCACAGCCCCTCACCTGCTCCCCAAGGAGTCGGGTCAGCCTTTGTCTGTTGCTCCCACTCCACCACGTACAAGACACGGCTCACATAGACACAGGAGGGAGATGGGCTCCAGCCCCAGACACGAACTTCTGCAGGGAAGACGGACACACATTCTGCAATGTGGATGTTGACAAGAACCTCAAGAGCCCAAGGCTGTGGTAGTCAGAGAGAGCTTCAAAGAGGAGCGGACCCTCTGCTGGATTCATGAACTATATAGCTCACTGGAAAGTGAGTAGGAGAAGGAATTCCAGGCAGAGGGGACAGCCAGGGCCAGCACCACACGTGAGAAAGACCAAGTGCTTTTGTACTATGTCGAGTCCTCTGAACACAGAGGAGCAAATAATGACTTTCCAGAAGACAATGGGAAGCTTTTGAAGAGTTGTATCGTGCGTAGGACGTGACGGGAGCTCAACCTGCACTCTAGAATCTCTCACTAAATACTAGCGGGAACCTAACTGGCCTCAACTTTCTTGGTAGGCTCCTGCCTCCTGGCCGTAGGATGTACCCAGGCTCCAGCACAGTGGAAGGACTGTCATGGTGGACATCCACGGGCACCTGGAAGGCCAACTTGCTTCCACCACTTCTGGAGCATTTCAAACCTTCACCTCAAAGAAAAGAGTTACAGAAATCTTTTTCCAGGGAAACCACAATTATTCTCACTTTTTTGTAACCTCCAAATCTCTGTCAAGGTGTAGACAGGTCCTGTTTCCTTACCCACAATACCAAAATCCAAACTGCTTTGAAAAACAAAAGTTGCTTTGTTCTCCCAAACTCTTTTGGAGGCAAAACAACCTATACAGCTGTCATGCTATTTATAGCCTTTATTGATTTACTTGGTGTAAAAATTCATACTCTGCTGCAGAAATCCTAACGTGTTGGATTACAGAGTGCTTGCCCAGGCCCTGCTGGGGGGAATTATATAACTATGTGGCATATGTACCATATTACTTTTCCCCAAATAAAACTACAAACAGAGACTTGAAGTCCAAAACCAGTCTGACCCCAGGACTTTTGGATTAGGATCTATGGGCCTGGGTTACTTCTGTAAAGATGAGATTTCATCTCACCTTAAAAACTAGACCTCTGCTTGTGCGGGTGTGTGGGCCCAGCAGCGCAGGACAGCGCGGCCATATTTCTCTGGCCATGGCCGTCTTGTACGCCACTGACCTCTGGCCCCTCTCTCCTCCTTCCTAGCACATTCTTCCCACAAGATTATTTCATCTCCGGCTTTACAGGAGAACAGTTCTGTCTCTGAAGGGCGCCTTGAAGGCCCCTCGGTAAGACAGCCCCGCCCTCCTCCATGCCTCTGTGCTGGTCAGCTTTTGTATATCCTATCATCAAGTCCTCCCATCCAAAACAGGACCGAGACAACTACAAAACAGTGGCCCTCCTGGATTCCTTTGCTTTTTCCTGGTTATGCCCTTTTCTCCTACCCTAAGACCTGTTTATCTGCAGGGCCTCCATTTCTTCTCTCTTCTTCTCTCCTTTCCTCCCTCCACCTGGCCTCTGCCCTTTCGCTCCCTGAACAGCTCCTCTGAAGCCCACCTGTGACCTGGCTGCTGGCTCCTCCCTTGGCACCGTCACTGGGAAGACTGGCCTTCACTCTCACCACACACTGCCCTCCTTTTCCTCCTGTCTGCTCCCCTGGCTCCTCGTAACATACTTCTTCCCTGCAGGAAACTAGAGATGACCTCGGCCCCAAGCACTAGCCTCTTGTCCCTCTGTATCTGCAGCCACAGCTTCACTTCCTGCCTGGACACTCAGGATTCCCAGCCCATGTCTCCTGCTGTAGTTCTTCCTCTTAACACCAAGCTCATCTGTCGGCTTCACATCTCTTCCTAAATGCCTCAAGGCACGTTCAGCCCACCATCTGCAGAACTTGCGTCTTGATCTGTGCCACCCAGTTCCACCAACCTACTCCTCTGTTGCCACCTTAATGTACTCAGCATGAAAGCCTGAAATGTGACCATTGCCTTGACCTCTCCCTCTCCAGGGCCCTGTCTTCTCCTGCTTAAGTCTCCTAGGCAAAGCCACCTCCAATCTGCTCCCTGGACCCCAGAATGTGCTTCTTCACAGCTTCCACCTGCTTCCATTGGAAATGTTCGTCTGATCGGGCAACCCCTCAGTGCTTTCGTGAATTAAATGCTTTCTTAGGTGGGAGACAAGGATCCCTAAGGCCTCTGCTTGCTCCTGACTGGCCTTGCCTGCCCCAGCTCCCCCTAGTCCTTATGCTGTGGCCAGCCTGGCTGCTTCTGCCTCCCTTTGTACACCGGCCTCCCTGCCAGCTCAGACCACTGGCTGCAACAACCCCCTTCCTGGATACTCCTCCTGAAACTTCCAGCGCTATCTGTGAGGTATCAACTGGAGGATTCCTTCCCACAGGAAGCCTCCCTGCTATGCCCTGACCCCCTCAAGACTCTCAGAGCACTGGGTGCCCAGCTCTCACAGCCTCTGTCACAGTTGCAACTTAGCATCTGTTTGTGGGATCACTTGACTAGTGTGCATCTCTATAGCTAGACAGGAAACTCTAAGAGCTGACACCCTGCCCACGTTTGCTCCCTCAGGAGCAAAGCGTAAAAGGAAAATTGATATGAAAGTGAGTTTGCAAGTTCTCACTGTGGTTGAGGCCCCTGGCAGTGCTGATTGCCGACCAAAGTCCCAGGCAGGGTCTGCCCGTCTCTAGGAGGTACCTTGGTTTTGTGCACCAAATTAGGGTGGCTGCACTTTGGTGACCTGGAGCGTGTAGATGGGTATGAGTGAGCCTTGGGCTTCTTTCTAGGAAAGGGGTAATAGGTAGGTGCAGGGAAGAAGAAAGGTTTGCTTTCAGCAGTTTGAGGTGGAGAAAGTGTCAAGTGTTTCCCTTCCCTCCTCCCGTTATGCAGCTGCTGACCACATGACTTCAGCAGACACCATTCACACAGCTTAGGCTAAGTGAATAGAACTGCCTCCGGCTGTAATGGTCTTTGTTGTGTTCCTTTTGTGTCTTTCTCTTTTTTTCTCTATACTGAGAATTGAACTCAGAGCTTCATGCCTGCTAGATAAGCCCTCTGTCACTGAGCCACGTCCCTAGGGGCTGTTTCTTAGTGTGACAGTTTTAAGGGAAGTGATGATAGATAATAGCTAAAATTAGTTGAGAATTTACTATGAAAGCACTTAGTGTTTACCTCCTCAAACCTGATCACCAAAAAGTCCTCTTGTCATTCCTGCTTTCCACCTGGGGAAACTAAGGCTCAGAGGGTTAAGCGAGTGGCCAGAGCTCACACAGCCCAGGCTCCTTACTACTGTGCCATTTCCCTCCGAAGACCATCCAGCCTGAGAGGATGGGATGTGGAGGGGACCTCAGCAGTCGTGAGTAAAACCGTCTTCTCTGTATCTCTTTTCTCTGCCATTTGTCACAATTTCCCCATAGCTGGACAAGATGCTGGATCCCCAGGTGTGGCGGGAGGCAGCCACACAGGTCTTCTTCGCTCTGGGGCTGGGCTTTGGCGGAGTCATCGCCTTCTCCAGCTACAACAAGCAGGACAACAACTGCCACTTTGACGCGGCCCTGGTGTCCTTCATCAACTTCTTCACCTCGGTGTTGGCCACCCTCGTGGTATTTGCTGTGCTGGGCTTCAAGGCCAACATCATGAATGAGAAGTGTGTGGTCGAGTAGGTAGCATTGCTCCTCTTGTCCTCCTCCCCTGTCCACGCCACCTAGGAATGGAGAGCGGGCCACACGGGGAGAGGGCCCTTCCACTCCTCTGAGGAGTGAGGCCAGAGCACGGCTGGTCCCCAGCCCCAGCCCACAAGGACAGGTTCAGAATGTCTCTGTCAGTGGCCCATGGAGGGGAGGGGGGTCCTGTCTGGATGTCCATCAGGTGCCTCCCATATCCCAATCCCACCTTCCTGTCTCGGCCTTTCCCCCTTGTGCTGCAGGAATGCTGAGAAAATCCTGGGGTACCTCAACTCCAATGTGCTGAGCCGAGACCTCATCCCACCCCATGTCAACTTTTCCCACCTGACCACCAAGGACTATGCCGAGATGTACAGTGTCATCATGACCGTGAAGGAGGACAAATTCTCGACTCTGGGCTTGGACCCTTGCCTCCTAGAGGATGAGCTAGATAAGGTGCGAGGACAGGCTGTCCTTCCTAGGACATGCAGGCACCCAGAAATGGGCAGTGGGTGACTACGGCTTGGGCAAAATCATTGGAAAGCTCAAAGACAGCCATTGGTTTAGGTAACAGGCAAGGACTTCCCTGCCCAGGAGCAGAAAGAGGAAAGCTGCTTGGCAAAGCTCCTGTCCTGAGGTTGGCTTATGTCTGGATATGTGGCCAAAGCAGACATGTATTATCCCAGAACTCAGCTAGCATAAGGCCTCTTTGGCGTGGACTGAGTGGGCTCCCGTGTGCTGGGTACCACCCTTCCATATGTGCTCACTCACCAGCGCCTGACCTGTGAGCATGAAATATGCTGGTGTCTGACCTTAGCTCTCCAGCTCCTTCGGACTTTATGACAGATCTATGAATTTTGTCCCCTCTTTTACCAGTGGTTACCTACCAATGGCCTGGAGGTTGAGGACCTTGAGCAAAGCCCCATTGTTAGTAAGTCGGTGAGCCAGAATTCAGCCCATGTGTTTCATCCCTTGCACTTCTGTCCCTTCTGCCAGCTATCCTTCTCCAAGCCCCACCACCATGATAGCCCTCGGTCCCCAGCTGGGGCAGAAAGATGCTGCCTCTTCTTCTTTGCTTGAGCCCAGGTTGAGACACCTTCTCTTATTTACATTTTTACAGCTAAGTACTGTCTGTTAGAAGGAGCCATAGGTCAGAGATGCATCCATAGGGTTCTGGGGTGGGGCTGGAACTAAGGCCACCCTGAGATAGTGTGGGCTTCTGTAGCCTGGGCTACCCCTTCCCTTCTTCACAGGACACAAGCTTCCCTCACTGATGCTCCAGCTTTGTGAGAAGTCAGTGCCGTCGGAGTGAGGGAGCTGTGTCCCGCATCTGATCATCCCTCCCCAGGTGATCAAAAGTAGAGCCCATCTGGGGAGCTCCTACCTGGCTCCTTCCCCTGGTGGCTGGCAGCACACAGGACCTCCACCTTCCGTGTCCCCTGCTATGGGTGTGGCCTGGACCTCTGAATAAAACTAGGATTTTAGCTGTTTCTTCAAATGCATCTAAGTGACCAGAATTACACACTCAGGTGAGGACACGTGTGTCCTCACAAACCTGGGCATTACAGGACCACATGTAAGTGATGTCAGCCCACAGTGACCTTGGCTGCACATTAGGGTCACTAGTGAGTTTTGTAAACCAAACCCTCAAACCATCATCTCTGAAGACCTAGGTGTGGGAGGTTCCGAAGCTCCCACTGGGCAGCCACGCCTGTCAAGCCTTAGTCAAGTCTGAGGCCGTTGAGAGCTAGGAGCAGCTAAGATGCCTACGCAGTCTGAGGGGACATGAGTCTCTCATCCTGGGTCTGTCTCTGGATGTGAATACTCTAGGCAGCACCAGCTCAGTCCTTGTACAGCCTCTAGATTCTAAGTTTCCTGAGGGAAAATCCCAAACTGGAACTTTAAACTTCCCCAGGGGACTCTGATGGCCACTAAAGTTTAAGACCCAGTGTCCCAAACTAGCGAGATTAGGTGGAGGTGAGGATCCCTGGGAAGGAAGAAACGAGGTAAGAAGGCAGGGGGCGCCTGGGTGGAAGTGGCTGTCACAGGCTTTTGCTCTCTGCCCCTCAGTCCGTGCAGGGCACAGGCTTGGCCTTCATCGCCTTCACCGAGGCCATGACACACTTCCCTGCTTCCCCATTCTGGTCGGTCATGTTCTTCTTGATGCTCATCAACCTGGGCCTGGGCAGCATGATCGGGACCATGGCAGGCATCACCACACCCATCATCGACACGTTCAAGGTGCCCAAAGAGATGTTCACAGGTAACTCTTCCCCAAAGCCCTGCTTGGCTCTCACCTGCCCCAAAGATGACACATTTGTTCTGACATTCTGATTTGGGAAAAACTGAGCTCCAACTGGGTCATTCAGACCCCATGTATGAAAGCCCCCCCAAACAAGGAATACACTGAGCCTGGCTGTGCCACTGAGCCGCCAGGGTCAGGGGCCAGGAGGAGAAAGCTCTGTGGAAATCTGGGCCCAACCTGAGCCATGAGTGAGACCTCTCACTGGGGTTTTCTTGCTGTCTGCCAAGGGCCTGCTGGCTGGTCTTGAGCAGGCCCTCAACCTCATTTTACCATCTGACTTTGGGTCCCTGGCCATGTCCACGAATCCCTTAGCCCCTGCTGTGTTGAGCTGAGCGACATACACAACTCCCACCGACCTGCAACTGAGGTGGAGATACCCCAGGAGCAATCAGATGTACCATTTAAATTTAACGCAGCAGTAAAATGGAGCAGCTTCTGTGGGCCAGGCACTGTGCCCGGAGGGGTACAGAAGAGAGGGGACCGAGGCATCCCTCAGGCTGCTCCCCACCTGCAGAGAGGGAGCCCAGCATCTCAGCCTCAGACCCCCCTGCAGGGGCTGTGCCTGCCAAAGGGTGGACTGCTGGCCCGCCGGGGAACCACGTGAGGGCGGGACCTGGGTGCCCCTGGGACTCCCGTGCCACACCCGCCCTGCACCTTTGCCCCCACACCGGCCTCCCGGCTCTCTGTAGTGGGCTGCTGTGTCTTTGCATTCTTCGTGGGGCTGTTGTTCGTCCAGCGCTCCGGGAACTACTTCGTCACCATGTTCGATGACTACTCAGCCACCCTGCCACTCACTGTCATCGTCATCCTTGAGAACATCGCTGTGGCCTGGATCTATGGAACCAAGAAGTAAGGGAGGTGTGGGGAGGGGCACGAGGGGGGTTCTGGAGAGGTCTGTGTGCTCAGCCCTGCTTGGGAGTGGGTGGGAGATCATAGAATGTTGGGGGCGAAATGCCCTTTGGCACTGGTAAACTGAGGCTAGAGGAGGCAGGTTAGTAAGACACTGAGCCAGACCAAGGGCCCCGGGGTCCTTTGCTCAGGTCCTGGTACAGCATAAACTGTGACCCTTTCCTGGTCAGAATTCTGTTAAGCTTGTTAAACACTTGGTGGAGACACTAGGTCCCCTTCCTCAAGGAACCTTCACTGACGGTTTTAAGGTGTGGTTTTGGTGAAGTCTGGGGTCAGACAGGGTAAGAAGATTCAGTAGCCAAAGGGATCTAGTCTCATGACCTGAGCCTCGGGCAGACCCGACTGACTGTCAGTGCCCAGTCTCACTCCTCTTTAAGGACAAATCTGTGTCCCCAGGAACTCCAAGACCAATCCTGCCTGCTGTCAGCACTGGCAGTAGCGTCACTGTGCTTGTCCCCTGCAAGGCTCACGGCCACACTAGCTCCCTCGCTCTGACTGTCCCTGCCACCTGGACCTGGCTTTACAGCAAGGCTCTCTCCTGGCCGCCTGTTTCCTAGAAGAGTACAGAAGGGGGCAGGGTGGGGAGGGGCGCTCCTCCGCCTTGGGTTCGGAAGCTGCCGGCGGGGCTCTAACTCAGTGTGCCTGGACGCCGGACCCTTCCAGCAGACTGGTGCTATCTTCCTCCCCTTTTCACAATATCATTTTTAATGCGTAAGATAAAATCTGTAGAACAGTAATGTACTTTATTTGTATTGCATTAACTCACAAGATCCTGTTGTAACTCTAATAATAATAATTTAAAGTAGCAATGAACATAGGTGACGTCTCCAGGTATTTTAACAACTGTAATGTGATATGAAAATATTCATGATTTAACCCACTGATGACAATCACAGGTCGTTTGTTGATGCTACTGTGGTTACTTGTATCGCTCGATTTTAGTTAGGTGCAATTGAGGTAAAGGTGATTTGCTTGCCAGGCTGCTGGAATTCTACACACAGAGCCAGCGGTTAGAAAGGATGTTAGTAGGGCCAGGGATTTAGCTCAGTGGTTCCGGCGCCTGTCTTGCAAGTGCAAGGACCTGGGTTCGATCCTCGGTAACCACATACCATACTGGGTGTGGAGACTCAGTAGCAGCAACCACTACCACATAGCACGGTGCCGGGCGTGGTGGCTCACGCTTGTAATCCCAGCACTCGGGAGGCAGAGGCAGGAGGATTGCTGTGATGTGAGTTTGAGGCTGAGCCCAGGGCCAGCCTGAATTACAAATCGAAACCCTGTCTCAAAAAACCTAAAAAAAAAAGAAAGGATGTTAGTAAACTGCTGCTTTGTCCAGCGGGGGAAGGTACAATCCAGGCCTGTGAGAGGGGCTGGCGCTTGTGTACGTAGAAGCTCTCTAGAGCTGGTCCCCTGTGCAGGCCCAGGGCGGGCCGATGGGATGGACCCTGTCCTGGGTGGGATGTGGTGAAGTAGTCCGCAGTGCTTCCCTGCCAGAGGTCAACTGGGCCCTGCAGGTAAAACAGGAGGAATGGGAGGGACAGGGAAGGCTGCCAGCCAGCGGGGGCTGTGGGGAGCAGGCAACTCCTGGACTCTCTGCTCTGCCCGGCAGGTTCATGCAGGAGCTGACAGAGATGCTGGGCTTCCGACCCTATCGCTTCTACTTCTACATGTGGAAGTTTGTGTCTCCACTGTGCATGGCTGTGCTGACCACAGCCAGCATCATCCAACTGGGGGTGACGCCCCCGGGCTACAGTGCCTGGATCAAAGAGGAGGTGAGAGCTGGGGTCCCAGAAACCCAGGGGACATCTGTGTCTCCCAGGCCTTAGTGCAGCAGGAAATTGGGATAAACCTGCTGAGGACTGCTGCTAAATCGTCAGGCCCGCCAAGTTCCTGGGCCCGTAATCCATAATCTACAGCAACTCATAGATAAGGGGCATGATTCCCATAGCACAGATGCAGAAACAGGCTTGGGAAGACTGATGTACTCATCTAAGCTTTCTGACCCATATTCTTTCTCCACGTCTGTGGAGTGGAATTACCCACCCATTTTACAGATGTAAAGACTGAGGCCCTTTACCAAGGTGATATTAAAGCCAAGCGGTACTCCTAATAACCGCCATCTCTGCTGCAACCTGGCCAGGATGGGAGGGAAAGGCAGGCTGTGGGCCAACAACACAGGAGAGGCAGTCCTGGAGGGCTGGGAGGGTGGCTGTCACAGTGGGCCCTGGGTCCTCACTGCCGCCCGCCCCCAGGCCGCAGAACGATACTTGTACTTCCCTGACTGGGCCATGGCCCTCCTGATCATCCTCATCGTCGTGGCAACCCTGCCCATGCCAGTGGTCTTCGTCCTGCGGCACTTTCGCCTACTATCTGATGGCTCCAACACCCTGTCGGTGTCCTACAAGAAGGGCCGCATGATGAAGGACATCTCCAACCTGGAGGAGAACGATGAGACTCGCTTCATCCTCAGCAAGGTGCCCAGCGAGGCCCCCTCCCCCATGCCCACGCACCGCTCCTACTTGGGGCCCGGCAGCACGTCCCCCCTGGAGACCAGTGGCAATCCCAATGGACGCTATGGAAGCGGCTACCTCCTGGCCACCACCCCAGAGTCAGAGCTGTGACCACGGCCCCACCCTGCCCCCACGCACAGCCTGCCCGCTTGCCCGGGCCTGGACTCTTCTTCCATGGTGGTCACCAGACCCAGGGCAGGCCCTCTGCCAACGAAGAGAGGCTCCACCCTCCCTCACTCCTTACCTTTGTCCCAACAGACTCTACTCTCTAGACCTGAGCAGGAGACCAGGGACCAGTCTGTCCCCCAGTCCAGGCCCCCAATCCACTTGGCCCTCAGAATCTCTCACCAAATTGCAGCCATGTAACCAGAACCATTCAGAAGCCTTGATTCCCAGTATAGCCAGGACTCCAAGTGGCCATTTAGGAGTCACTCCGCTCTCCTCTCCCCCAGTACCCTGCCGCCTGCCGTCTTAGGTCTGGGGAGGGCCTGCCTGTGCTGCCGCGTGGCTGTGGTGCGAGGCGGCAGGCCTGGAGGTGGACAGGGGGACTTCAGTAGCTGCTTAAAGCTGGGGACAGGAACTGATAAGGCCGGAGTGTGGAAGCTCCGGATTCTGTTTTGTGAGGTAGGTGTGCCCTCCAGCTTGAGCATGGACTTCGGCAGCAAAGGGTATCGGTAGGTGGGCGGATCGTCGGATGTCCTCGGTTCTACCTGGAGGGAGTGGGGTGTGCTCTTGTAGCCTGCCAGAGCCTACCCAGCTCAGTTAGGGATTAGCACGGCCCAGGCCCCTCCAGTGGACCTGGAGCGGAGGAGGGTGGTGGCCTCCGCCTCTCTCCCGCACGGCCAGCAGGGGGCAGTGCAAAGCGAGGCTTCCAGAGCACAGCTTGATCTTTCCCAGCACAACTCAGACGGTTGGAGCACAATTATGAAGCACACTGTCTCCCCTTCCCCGGGGCCCAATTTTCTTTCTAGTGGCAGCTTCTCGCCTGGAATGGGGTCCCTGGAATGCAGGGGCTTGTCCCCTGGAAGCCTCACTCCTGAGGAAAAGACCGGTAATTTCACTGCCCCTTAGGGCCACCACTCACTCTCCTTGTCTCACAAGCACAGTGTGAAACATCACGTGCGGATACCCTGGAAACCTTTCCCACGCTTCTCTGCCCGTGGCAGACAGTGCCAGAGAGGGTGCTGTGGGTATCAGAGGTGGCCAAGGGCAAGGCGGAGGCCCAGCACCCACAGGGGCTGCAGCTGAGGGCGGCAGCCATGAGCCACCGGCTCATACCTTCGGGGCCTCTGCTGGAAGGCTGGTTGCTCTGGGAGCGTAGCCCGTGGGCTTCAGATCCTGAACCAAGGTCTAGAGAGAGAGAGATGGATGGATGGATAGACGGACAGACCGACGGATGGATAAATGGATTGGTGGATGGAAAGTCTACAGGAAGACTAGCTCCATCTTGGAGAGTTGGGAGAAGAGCAGACCACTCCACAGATGTAGGTCTGGGCATCGTTACAGCGGGTTCTGAGCTACTTTGTAGCCCGAATGCTGTCAGTCCCAGGAAGGGCAGGCTAGGCCCAGGTCTTGTCTTGTCATTGCCAGTCCTCGCCCTCCCATGTGCCATCTCCATGACTCACCCCACCCCTCCATCTTCCCTCATGTCTGGCCTTCTCAGCCTCACCTGTCCTTGAGGCCATATCTCCCCAAAGAGAGGCCCCTCACCTGCCAACACCCCCATCTGGCTCCATGCCTGGTCCCAAGCAGAATTAGCAACACGAAGAACAAGGCCCCAGGAGACGCTCCACTATCTATACTCCTATATATGCTATTTCTAGTGTACATTCAATCTGTACATGTGGGTGTAAATGCTGTGAAATGACAAACCCAATATTATACTGTGGCTGGTGGACTATTTTCATCCTCAGTGCTGTACAGATCTATTTTCATTGTATATTTGATATATTTTTAATTCTTTAGCATGGCTGGGCCAGGCCCAGCCTCAGGCCTGCAGGAGGGGCTGAGCTGGGCTGGCTGCTTGTTGTGGGCTCAGTAGTGTTTTGTCATAGCCTCTCACTGTCAGCCTGGCTCTGCCCGGCTGTGTCTTTGCTGTGTGTTAGGCATAGGGCCCAGAGCTTGAGGCATGTGTGTGTGTGTATGTGTGTGCGTGTACGTGTGTGTGTTACACATCCATGGGTGTGGGTGTAGCTAGGGTGCTGATTTGTGACCCCCAGTGTTCACCACCTCCCTGGAGCCTGTGCCGCCACCCGCCTCTCCTCTCCTCCAGCTCTGTGGTGAGGCCTCAGGCTGGCATCCTGGAAGGCCCAGCTGCACGTAAGGGCAGATGTTTTTTTGCTGGCAACTTGTTGCCGTCATGGCTCTGGTGAGAGAGAGGGCCTTGGGGGAAAGCCCCAAATTAGTATCCAGTCAACTTCTTGCTCTTTCCACTGGAGTCACAAGTTCCTCTGAAGGAAAAGTCTGGATTTCTTAGCACTGTGAGACCTCAAGAAGGTGTCTCAGCGCGTCTGTCCCTGCATTGTTACTTAGAAAGGACCAGCTGCCTTGACTGCACTCCTAACACCTCTGCTTGCTCCACAGAGGAGTCAAAGCAAGGGCCACCTCACCGGCTAAAGTCCAGTTGCAGCTTCCCTGGGGAAGCAGGAAGTGGCCAGAGAGGGGCAGCCCCCAGGTTCCTGTCTGGGGCCTTCCCCTCCACTGGCTTTGGTGCTGTCCATGCAGCGCGCGCCAGGAGACAGGGACTCCAGGGCGGCAGTCGCTGAGTTGCAGCAGGGCAGGGACATGGCTGTCAGAGGCCGCTGGCCCTGCCTCCCCCAGCCCCAATCACCAGCTTCTTGCTCAGGGAGACTTCTGCCCTGTCCTCTGAGGCAACTTGAAGCCAAGGCCCAGATGAAGGGTGGGCAGGGTGGGGCACGTGAGGTGAGGCAGGTCAGGCTGGCTTCTGCCCTCCAGCAATAACTGCAGGGACTGCTGCTTTCTTAGTGCCAGGAGGCTCCTCCTGAGTCAGCCTGTGTGGGCCATGAGTCTGGGGCCCGGAACTCACGCAGTGTCACAGGCAGGGCCGCCCCTCTGCCCTTCCTCATAGCCGCACACTCCCCACCGGAGTATCCCCACTGTGAAAAAGAGAAATGAGACTGAACAAGATGTGAAGCATTCGACTCCCTGGGAACCTGGGCACACCCTGGGTGCCGGCACTAGGCCCCTCAAAGTGCGGGCCGCTGCCCCCTTCACTGGAGAGCAGTGACTAGAGCTGCGGAGGGTAGGGCCCTTTCCGTTGGAAAGGCCTGCTGTATACAGGCCCGAGCACACACACCGGGCAATCACAAGCTCGGAACCATTCAAGTCCATGCATCAGAGCCTGGGTCAGGACCACTCAGCCAGAGGAGGGGATGAGGCATCGTCACCCCAGGGCCCTTTCTCTCTCCTCTACCCTGGTACAATAAAGTGTCTATTCTTACCAAGTCCCTTTGCCTTTCTTATCTGCTCACAGGACCATGGAGAGGGTTGGAAGGAGCCTAATATCCTGAGGGAAGCTTGGGGCTCGAACTTGGGTTGGAGGGTGGACAGTATTCCTGCAGGTTCTGGCTGCTGGCTGAGGAGTTTGGGGAGGGACATATTTATTTTCCTAGGGATAGCTCTAGGTATTAATGCTGCACACACTCATGATGGTCCTTACTGGACCCCAGCTCCATGCATTTGACTCTGGTGATTTTACAGGGAAAGGCTTGTGGTGCAGACTTTTCCCGGGGAAGAACATGAGGCTTCATTTTGTAACAGTATCCTGTGCAGGGGACATTTCTGACCTGCCCGATGGCTAGGGGAAGTACACTGGTCAACTCACAAGGGAATGGGGTGACTCGCCTCAGGAAAGAGAGGGAACTCAGAAGCTGCCAGGGTCTGGAGGCCCCAGAGGGAGGAGAGGGAAGGTACAAACGTGGTGTTGAGGAGGTGGACTGGCTGGGAACAAGCCATGTTCTAAGTTGAGAGCTGCTGAGAAACTTTCATGGAAGGGAAAGATGAATTACAGGATGTGACATCACTTATTTTTAAAAATTTCTATCCCAGCTATTGAATTAGGAAGCACACACTAAAGAGGGAAATGAGCAGGTGGCAGGGGAAGCCCTTCTTCCCGCCTTCCTTAAGAAGCACAGATATCTGAAGAGGCAAGATGTCTGGTTCTTGGTGAGGGGGTTGTGGCTCGCGCCCATCCTACCTAAATCCAGTCTGGATACTTTGTGATCGCAGACCTGCAGCCCAAGTCTCTAAAGGAACCTTCCATTTTCTTCTCCTGCTACAGGTGTTGTTCCAGAAACAGCCGCTAGGTGGCAGGGAAGCTTTCTGTCCATAATTTAGCCCCAGGGCCCTCCGCATTCTGTCACTTACTCTTGCGGGTTATTTATTTGAACATTTATTAAGCACTCAACATGAATAGGCTCCATACCAGCCATAGTACATAATTAAATGTAAATTAGTCCACTATCCTGAGTTTGCCCGGGGTGGGGGGGAGCCTAACCCATGACTCCAAATCTGCCCACATCTCCTTCAGGCAAGTAAATGTTCAGATGCTGGAAAAGTCATTCTTTACACAGTCGATCAGTCCTGTGGCTAAAGGTAATGTTTTTGGTTGAAATGCCAAGATAAGCACAGAGATCCACGAAGAGGTAGTACAACAAGGGCTTCAGTGTAGGGGGGAGCTTAGAAACTAGACTCCCAAGTTCAAGTTCAAATTTTGATGGGATCTCAAATTTCCTGATCTGTAAACTAGAGATAACACATTGACTGAATGACATAACCCGGGTTGCTCTATGTTGGTTGTTATCTCTTTCTGTGTTCCAAGTGAGCCCACATCTTAATGGCTTAAAACAACCAGTTTATTACAGTTTACAGTTGTGTAGGTAAGGAACTCAGGCTGGGATTCTCAGCACACCCTTCCGGATAGCACCTGAGGGCACCGAGTGATACAAAAATGGCCGATGACCTGACACAGAGTCCAAGGCAGCCCTGCTCAGGTTAACTCAAATGTCTCGCACCTCAGGGCCAACTGCTAGACACCTGGGCTCGGGAGAAACTGTGGGCCTGACTGAGCATCTACAGATTCCTTCCCCATGGCTCAAGGTGCCCAGAGAGACTGTGTTTGAGACAGGAAGTCAAAGCTGTCAGTTTCTTAAGAGCTGGGCCTGGAAAATGGCACGGTGTCACTTGGGTCACAGACTGTGCTCGGAATTAAGGGTGGTCTTAATTCTCCACTCATAGGTGGGGAGATTTGTGGCCCCCTATGAAAGAGACAGATCTAGGGTATTAGGGATCTTCATCATTGTCCGGTGGAACCTCCATGAAAACTTTCTCTGTAGGGAATATCAGCTTGGAAACGCAGAACTGGAACTCGCAGTAGGTCGGTCTGATGAGAAGGTGAATGGTCAAATGGGGGGCCTGGATAAGGGCAGGAAGGGAGAGGACAGTGCCCTTCAGCAGGACCTGTGAACTTCCGCTTCATGTCTGCCCTCAGGGGCAGAAGGCGTGAGGCAGTTGTCATCATGAGTCTGTCACCAACTTCACTTCAGCCATTGAACCTTGTGAACGTACACGTCCTAATCTGTAATAGGAGGACGACAGTAATCCCTCCCTGAAGAGATGCTCTAGAAAAACACTCCTTCCTGTAGGACCTGTTGTATAGAATTTTCACATGGGAAGACAAAAGATGCTCATTTAATACTAGCCTCCTCTCTTAGATCCATGAGGCTTACTTCACTCTGGGGGGACCCCTCCTTCTTGCAATGAGCCAAACTATTTGGAAAACACAGAGTAGACCCCAAAGAATCTAGGTAAAAGATTCTTCACCCTAGGTAAAGGGTCTTCACAGAAGACCCCCTGGCAGGGGTGAGGGGGTGTCTCACAGTGCCTGCACACTATCCTGTTCCCCCAGCAGCCACAAGACAGTCTCATTCAGTCCCAGCCATAGGAATGTGGGGCCAAGGCAGCAGGAGCCCAGAGATCACAGGTAACATTTTATTTTAATGGTTTTTTTTTTTAAAGGTCCTGAATTTTTTAATATTTCTGTCATCAAGAAGTCAATCTTGAGGAGACATCTCCTGTAACCCACAGAAAATAGAAGTGAAGCTATATAACTTACAAAGCTACATTAGCAGGGACCAGCCTTCTCCACAGGAATGCTGGTTCTGGAGGAATCAGCTGCCATGGAGGTCCACCACCCAAGTCTGCCATGCTCGTGAGGCTGTGTAGGCACTTAGGTTACAGCTTCAGCTGAGATCTCACCAGTGGCCAGTGGCCAGGGTCCACCACCAGCCCCACGAACGCACTGTAGGGAACGTTTAGTCCACTGAGCTTCAGATGTTGGGAGTTGCAGTTGCTATCTGACTGCACCTGCATGAGGGGCCCTATGCAAAACCAACCCAACCACCCAAGCAAGCCCTTCCTAGCTTCCTGACCCACAAAATCCTGAGCAAAAGGAAAAAAATTCCTGAGAAGTAATACAACAGTAACCAGAATATGAAACAGAAGGATTTGGTGGAACCTCCTCATCTAACTGGA
The DNA here is from genome assembly GCA_004026965.1 of Petromus typicus. Taxonomy (NCBI): domain Eukaryota; kingdom Metazoa; phylum Chordata; class Mammalia; order Rodentia; family Petromuridae; genus Petromus; species Petromus typicus. The sequence goes on from PVIR01004626.1 coordinate 52,764, forward strand.
GAAACTGAGGTCCCGAGAGAGGAAGGGATCTAATCAGAATTCCTTCAACGGAGCAAAGGAAACTTGGGGCAAAGCATGGACTTCTCAATTCTCAGACCGGCATGTCCTCAAGCTCTGCAGAGGACTGACAGTGAGCCCTTCTCCTGTCCTCGACCTCCATTCACTAATTCCATGTATTAAGCATGAATCAATTATTCTAAGTGCCCAGGATCATGCTACATGCTGGGGAGAGGCAAAGAAGGATCCGATCAGGCAGCAGTCCCTGCCTTGTGGATGCAGCCACAATGTGACTTGGACTGTCCTATCCCCAGCAATAGCCATGCATGCCAGGCACACTGGCCTAAGTGGGAAGAAGCTGAGGAGATGTGGAGGAGGCAACAGCGTCTTCCAGCAAGTGATTACTGCGGTCACTCTGCCGGGAGCAGTCAGCCATGGAGAGGACTCCACGAAGGCCTGTCCCTTGACAGAGCTGGTTGCATGCTGGGTCTCTCCCTTGTTTCCAGGGCTGACTCAAGTAGGGAGGGATCTCTGGGCTTCATTAGCACCCCCCCAAACACACCCAAATTTGGTTAACCTCTCCAGATGGTTGGTCCCCTTTCCCCAGAACACCACTAGAGGGGACTGGGCCCAGGATTAATTAACTTCTCTAACGGAATGAGCTACTTCTGCTGGAATTTAGCCTTGGTGAGAGGAGTCTGTGCTTTTCTAGATGGAGAAATATTAAGTGCCAAGGAATGTTTCCAGCTGGGCCCAGAGCTAACAGGTATATAAGGAGAGGGGAATAGTCTTTGGACCGAGGCTGGTCCTCTGGCCCAGCAGGCTTGAACAAGCAGGCCCCTGGGAGGTCCATTCAGCTGGGCCTGGTCCTGTGAGTCCCATGAACACATGTAGTCTCTCTCTCACATACACACTCAAGCACACACCCATGCGCATGTGTGCGCATGCACCTCTTCTTTTGTTGGCCCAAACCCAGTGGTGGTTTCAACTTTCAGGCTCACTGATGCTTAGGCCTGAGGTCCCTCCACTGGAGTGTGCTTGTGAGCTAGCACCCAGGTTCCTTCTGAGCCTAAGACTTCCAAGCCATGATGTATGAGGCCCCAAGCCCAGATCTAGCCTGAGCTTGTGGTGTGGGCCCTTCCGATCCCATCCCTTTAAGAGCTGGCCTGGCAAAGGCTAGCTTGCAAGTTCTCCGAAGGTTCAAGAACAATTTCAGTGGGATTTTCACAGCAATTTAGTCTGCCTTCAACCCTCACCAGAGCCACTCTAGCTGACCTCCACAGGCCTTGATCTCTCTGGGCTGTCTGTTCAGGCTACGTTCGCTCAAGCTTTCACGGGAAGGTGCTCTCATTCGATTTGGAGTCTGGGAGTCTCTGCAGGTTGCCTAGAGGTGGATGGAAGTTCAAACAAGCTGATGCAGTTTCCCAGCCTTCTCTCACCCACCCATATCTTCTCTCTCTGTGAGGGGAAAGGGCTCCACTCCCTCCCTGCCCAGTGATGATGCTTGATAAAATAATTCTATTAACTAGGCTAAGAAGGAGAAAGGCATGCTGGGAAAGGATGCTAACTCCTTGGCCTGGACCTGCAGGACAGGTTGGGCCCTAGCAGAGCTGTAATGCCCGAAGAGGAAGTGTGGATATCAATGGGTATGGCCATGCCTCGGCAGCCATGAGGCCTGCTCCTTGACGTGGAGCTCCTCAAAAGAAGCAAGACCAAAAGAAGGAAGGTGAGATGATAGAGTTCCTGTCACTCCAAAGAAGTGAGCTCACACAAAATTCCCAGTGGAAAAAAAATGAGTGTAAATGGCTTTGGTTTTAGGCTCTTGGTCTCAGCATTCAAGGAAGGAAAGTGAAGAGAGGAAGACGGAGGGAAGAAATGTGGTGAAGAATTTTCCAACTGTGACTTATTTTCAAGTCCTTGGAGATGTAGGGAAGGGAGAGACCTGCATGGGAACATTAGATAGGACTCTCAAATCCACAGGATGCCCAAGATCAGTTGCTCTCCCTGGCCAACAATACCACAACCGCTGGATTTTCTATTCACCTCAGGGTCAGCTGAGAGAAAGGCCAGGCTGTCTTGTCACCACCAGGGGGCAGCACACGCACACCCACAGTAGGTTGGCTTTCAGGGAAGTAGGGGGTCTCCTCTCCCACCTGATGTTTTTGGGGAATAGCAACACTGCACCCACACTGAGGTGATGAAGATAAGCCTACTACGCCAAATGGAGTACACTGACTCCCAGAAATGCGAAAGCCCCCAAAGGCCCTGGGAGCAGGTTAATCCAGAGCTCTAGAATAAACTGCTCTGGAAGTGATGAGGTCTTCTCTGGAGGCCTGTGGCCTCGGCTAGCCAGAGGCCCACTCTGAGAGTACCCTTACCTGGCTGCCTGCTTTGCTTGGCTCCTCCTGGGTTGCCCTATCCCTGCTCCAGCGTTCCCATCTCCCTGCCTCTTTTTTCCGTGGCATCATTCTCCTTCTGCCATCTTCCCAGGTGCCGATCGCCAGCCACCAGCACTGCGGAATGGATGCAGACAGGCAGAGGCTTCCTGGAGAGGAGGGGGCTGTTTTATTTGTGGGTTTGTCTGGTCCCTGGAACAGCTTCTGGTAGATGGTAGGTGTTCAATAAATATCTGTTGAATGAACAAATGAATCAGAAGTGGGAGGCTGTAACGGATTTTCGTTCTCTTCACCCATTTGACTACCATCCTCCTGCACTCCAGTCCTCAGCTGTGGGCTTCTCTCCCGTCACACTGGGATATTTCTTTCCGTTGCAGCAAAATCCAAGTTCGTTAAAATCTGAAAAAGAGGCACTAGGTCCAGGGAGTGGGAAACTGGGAACAAAGACTGTGCTAGTAAAGGTGCGTCTCTGACTACAGTCCAGGGAGGAACATGCATATTATGTTGATCATCAAAGATCATCATATTGGTTTTCTGACCTAATGAGGCCTGCTGATAAAAATTTTTAGCGCTGAGCTTTTCACCTTACTGGGGAGCACTTGTACCCCTTGTCTTTCTCACTGTAGCTAGTACTGCCCCATCTGGAAACTGGCTCGTGTGTCAGTCCTCTTGCATTTCTGCCCTCAAACCTCCATGGTATCATCCACATGAAGGCTGCCTGGAGCTGTTAAAAAAAAAAAAAAGACAGAGCTGGGGATTTAGCTCAGTGGTTCCGGCGCCTGTCTTGCAAGCACAAGGGCCCGGGTTCAATCCCCGGCAACCACATACAATCAGCAATCAGCAACAAATACCACAGTGCCGGGCGTGGTGGCTTACGCCTGTAATCCCAGCACTCAGGAGGCAGAAGCAGGAGGATTGCTGTGATGTGAGTTTGAGGCTGAGCTCAAGGCCAGCCCTAACTACAAAGCGAAACCCTGTCTCAAAAAACCTAAAAAAAAAAAAAAAATTTTTTTTTTAAATTACAAAAAAAGACAAGAAACAAAGAAAAGAGAATAGAAAGAACGAAAAATGAAAGGAAAAAGGGAAAAGAACAATGAATTAAGGATGTAGAAGAGGTTCTGTACTTAAACACAAACAAATGAATCTGGAAACTGCTCTTGGTACAGGGCCAGCAAAGTCTGCTTGGCCTAATGCTCTGGGTCGGCCAGCTTCTCAATCACTTAGCAAACAGGTTCTCGGCAGCAGGCACTGTGGGAGCTCTCAAGATGGAAAAGCGCAGCCTGGAAGGAGCTCAGGGTCAGGGAGGAGAGCAGGCAGAAGAAGCACAGGCAAAGCCAAACTGCAGGGAGTGAATAACCACAGGTCCAGGACTGGACACTTCCCCGGTGCCCTCTAGGGTAACTGTAAGACAGACTAACTTAGTAACCAGAACATCACCCCCAGCCCCAAGAGAAGCCACGGCTCTGCCCTGGGCTTCCCCTACTGCGTTCCAAGATAGGGGCTGACAGAAGCCATAGTATCACGATCACCGACCTCCAGGGAGCAGGAAGGGGACACGGAGGCCCTAACATCGTGTCTGAGGCAGTGTCCTCCTCATGCCACCTTTCCACTCCCTTTCATCTGGACCTCCTGTCCGCCGCATTGAAACGACAAGACTGGAGCAACAGAGGAGGGAAAGACTGCGCAGGAGGAGAAGGGCGAGGTTAGAGGTCAGGGGTTGAAAGCTCTAGGGTGTCACCCAGGCTGCAGTGGGAGGAGCCGCGAGATCGGAGGAGGCGGGAGCCGGGCCGGGAGGGATGCTGGCGGAGGCGCGCCGGGGCGCGCGCTGCGCTGGGCACTGGCGGCGAGGGGGTTACGCGCCTCGGTTGGGCTGTGCTGCGCGGAGAAAGGCTGAGCCAGCGGGTCCGGGCCTTGCAGCGTTAGGGGTCGTCCCCGCGCCACGCCCCGCCTACCCCGCCCCGCAGAGGGCGCGCCCAGGCCAGGCGGAGCTCCGAGAAAAAGGCGCCAGCGGAGCGCAGCGTCCGCTGCCATCGCCGGAGGGAGACGCAGAGCTCAGGCGCCCCTCCCGCAAGGCCACCTAGCGCCCGACCCCCGCTGCGAGCCAGGGCCGGCTCCCCGCCAGCCCGGAGATGTGCAGACGCGTAGATGGCTCGGCTCCCGGCGCCGCCAGATCGCAGGAGCCCGGCGCCGGGGCGCTGCGCTGAGGTTCCCGCTCGGCGCGCCCCGGAAAGCCTGCAGGTGTCCTTGGCCGCTTCGCCGCCGCCCGGGGGCTCCTTCGCCAGCGCCTAGAGCGCCGCTCCCGGAGCAACCCCGCCCTCCCCGCTGGGCGCCGAGCAGGACGCCCCGTCTGGGCCCCCCCCGCCCCGGCACGGCCCCCGCAGCGCGGCGCCCAGCCGGCGCAGCTGCCACCCTCGGACGCAGGACCCAGGCTCGCTCCTGCGGGCGCGCCGGTGCTCCTGCCGCTGTCTCGCCCGGCGCAGCCCCCGCCTGCCGGTCAGCCCAGCCCCACCCGCCCTCCGCGCCCAGCCATGGATTTATGAATGGGGGGAAGAGACCACATGCCGCCGCCGCCTCCGGTTGACCGATCGCAGTCTGGGTCCTTGGAGCTCCGGCAGCCGTGAGAGCGTCGGCCCGGTCCCAGCAGCCCTTCGGAGGACTTGTTGCTGCTGCGCTGTCGCCACTACCGCGGGGAGACAGGCTGCTCCTCCTTGTAGGCGCGCACCGGGAGCCGGAGGGTGGCCCGCGTGAGTGTGAGCGCGCGCGCGCGCTGGACCCTCGGGCGCGCCAGGCTGTACGCTTCGCCGTTTTCCGGGGGGCTGGGGGGCGTGTCTCCTTCCCCGAGCGGTCCTGCGTCCTGTCCCAGCGGGAGAGAGAGCGGGCCCCAGCCCCTTCCTCCCCAGGCCCTTCGCTCGAGCCCCCGGCTCTTCTCCCCCTCCGGCCTCGCTCCCCGCCACTGCCTGCCCAAACCCAACCACCTGTACGTCGGAGACACCCAACTCCTCCCGCTTCGCACCCCGGGGGCGGGAGGGAAGGCAGGGGCAGGGCCGCACCGCAGAGGGGGCCGCCGCCGCCTCCTGCCTCCTCCCCGTCTCCTCCCCCTCCCCTGTCTGACGCTGCCTTCTCGGGAAGGGTGTTTGGAGGGCAGCGGCCGCCCCAAGCCGGAGCCCTGCAGCGCTTCTTATGATCAGCTCGGTGTGTGTCTCCTCCTACCGCGGGCGCAAGTCGGGGAACAAGCCTCCGTCCAAAACATGTCTGAAGGAGGAGATGGCCAAGGGCGAGGCGTCGGAGAAGATCATTATCAACGTGGGCGGCACCAGACATGAGACCTACCGCAGCACCCTGCGCACCCTACCGGGCACCCGCCTCGCCTGGCTGGCCGATCCCGACGGCGGGGGCCGGCCCGAGTCCGATGGCGGTGGCGCGGGCAGCAGCGGCAGTAGCGGCGGCGGGGGTTGTGAGTTCTTCTTCGATCGGCACCCGGGCGTCTTCGCCTACGTGCTCAACTACTACCGCACCGGCAAGCTGCACTGCCCCGCCGACGTGTGCGGGCCGCTCTTCGAGGAGGAGCTCACCTTCTGGGGCATCGACGAGACCGACGTGGAGCCCTGCTGCTGGATGACCTACCGGCAGCACCGCGACGCCGAGGAGGCCCTCGACATCTTTGAAAGCCCAGACGGGGGCAGCGGCGGCGCGGGGCCCAGCGACGAGGCCGGCGACGATGAGCGGGAGTTAGCCCTGCAGCGCCTGGGCCCCCACGAGGGAGGCGCCGGCCCTGGCTCAGGGCCTGGGGGCTGCCGTGGCTGGCAGCCCCGCATGTGGGCGCTCTTTGAGGACCCCTACTCCTCCCGGGCCGCCAGGGTGAGTGGCAGGAGCCCAGTCTCCTCCTCTCGGGTTTTTGAGAGGTGTGTGTTAGTAGTGGGTAAGGGCAGAGGGCAGGGAGGAGTGGATGAGACTGATTTACCGCCGCGGGCCGATGCTGCCTCCTTTCAGATCCCCGCAAGGCCCTCGGGGAGTCGCACACTCCGACCCCTTCCCCTGCACCTACCCCACCAGGAGATTGCACACACTTGACTTACTACTTGGACCCGATCCCAGCTGCCTGCTTTGCTGCATATCTCCCCCCCCCCCGCCATGAGGTGTCCTCAACTCAGCTCTTTTGAGCCCTATCTTCAGCTGGCCCCAACCCGGCCCACAGTCCTGGAGAGCTGGGACTTGGCCTTCTGCTGGATCGAGGCAGGAAACCAGACCCGGTGCACCGTGTTGGATACTTCCGTGGCTAGCTACCCCGTTTAAATACTGCCTGCAGCTCATTTTGCTAGCAACCGTGTGTTTTGGAGGGGCTACGAGGCTCCAGCATGCCCAGCTCAGGAAGGGCAGTCAGAGTGGGACCAGAACCCAGGCCCCGTCCTCGCTGAGGAGGGCTTGCTTTCTTTAGGGAGCAGGTCGTGTCCCAAGGTTTTGGCGCACCTGGAATGGCCTGGTCTCAGCTGGGTGACAGGAGAACTAGGCTGAAAGGGACTGCTGCTCTGGGCCGTTTAGGCTTCCATGGCCAGTGGCCAGCCGCAGGCTTCCTGGTGATGAAACCAGATTTGTTGCCACTTTTCTTCCTGCTGCAGCACAAAGTGGCTTCTCAGAAAGCTGTGGTTCAGGTTACTTTCCACACCGGGGTGGGGGCAGGATAATTTAGGCAAGATCTGGTTCCTCTAGAATACCCTTCCCTGAATTTTTGTTCTCTTAACCCCAGTAGGTGGGAGATACTTACCCATTTATGCTTGGGCAGGTAAATCCTGAAGGACGGCTTTAGATTCTTTATAGAGAAAATCCCAGGGGCTGGTTTTGGATTTCCTGACCACCGCCTGAGGCCTGGCCCGGGTCTGTCTGGGAGGGAGGAAGAGCATGATGATTTGTTGGGTCTGAGGACTGCTTCTTGCTCTGGATGCTGGTCAGTACCGCTGGCATCCCAAACTGTCCTGTTGATGAGTCTCAGGACCTTGCCCTACTCCCCCCCACCCCCCAGCACTCCTTGGGCTGGGCCTTCCTAGTAGTGGAAGGAGAAGTTCCATTCCCTCACTCAGGGAGGGCAGGGAATTGGGGAATGGGTCTGTAGGGAGTAACATGCTGGGCTGGGCGTGCAGGTGGCTACTAGACAAGGAAAAGGGTTTTTTCAGGTCCCTCTTCACCCCAGCTGCAGTGGTTTTTCTTTGCAACCCTGGAGCCAGCCCGAAAGATGTGAGCGCTGTAATGCCCATTCCCGGGTCTGCTGGGAGTTCCAGTAGTTTGTCATGTAGTTCACTAACTTGCTAGCGTTGACTTCTGGCTGTCTGCACTAAATAGGAGACAGACTTTTTCAAAGTTGGGGCCAAGGAGGAGGCAGGTCTGGCTTAACAGAAAAGGGAGAGAAACCAGGGAGGTGGGTTATGGGGAGATGGATAAGGAAGATAGGCCCTATTTATGAGCATTCTGGCATCTCTAGGGACTTTTCAAGGGCTCCTGTTGTTCCCGCTGGGATTGCAAGGGCCTATACTACTAGTGAGGGCAAACCTCAGAGACAAGGGGCTCAACTTCAACCCAAAGTCCACTTATTTATTGCGAAGTGCCAACAGTGCGATTAAACCAGAGTACTGGGCTTTTAGTTTAGAAAAAGTAACTCATATATTAACATCTCAAAAAACAAAACAAAACAATAACAAGTGTATTATAGGTTTGCCAACACTGAAGTACCATAAGACAGCCCAGCCAGGACTTCTCTAATTAAACTTAGAACCTGGTTTGCACCTTGAAAAAACTCCGAGGATCTGAGATCCTTTGCCTTTTTGTTGTGAATCCCTCCAGCCTGAGATTTTCAGCTGAGGTCTGAAGTTTGGGAGAAGGCAGGGTTAATTCTCTCATGTAAGCAGTGAAGAAACCAGCAGTCAGACACACTACATGTCTTGCCAGAGACACTTAATGAAAAACAGAGCCCGCACATTACCCCTAGCGCCCAGCCTTTGGGTTGGCAGTATTGACATGAGTATCGGTCTGCAGCCCTGGCCAGCACACATGCCAAATGACCTGCTCATTGCTCAGTAACACAGACAAAGCAAGCCCGCAGCTGCTTCCTGACACACTGGTGGGAAGACACAGTTCTTAAAAATTAATAACTGCTATTCATTGAGTACCCTGTACAAGTACTTTGCTATGCATATTTTAATCCTCCCAGTGAACTTAAAACAAGGCTGTTATCCCATTTAACAGACGGAGGCTGTGGGCAGCCAAACAGCTGGCCTGAAATCACACGCCGAGATAGTGGCTGGGCTTTGAATGGAAGCCAGAGCTCCCTGACTCCTCTACCCCTTTGCTCTTGTGATCACAACAGGCTTTAGTCACTGGTTGAGGCTGTTTTCAGCATGGAGAGATAGTAAGTTCCTCGCTGCGGCCTGGAGGAGGCTCTAAGATTCTCCTCCTTCTGTGGATGACATCAGAAAACCCAAGAGCAGTGGGAACATCAGAAAGGATCCGCTCTGTGGCTCCTCCAGGCCTGAGGGTGTGGGGCCATATGAGAGTTCTGGGATGCACTGTCCCCACCAGAGCCCTGTGCCCTTGGGTATGTGTGTATGCTTTTCTCCACAGCCAGGACTGCCCGGAAAGGGTTTGTAGCACTCAGCTAGTGGCTTGGAGTGTCACCTGGAAGGGCTCACGAGGGCAGAGGACCAGAGCTCTGCCACGGTTGTCTCTTCACACACAGCAGCCCAGTCATCTGAGTAGTGTGTTATGACGGGCGAAACAGACACGGGAAGAGAGCCGAGTTGATGCGGAGAGCTTGTTGCCTAGCTACTGATCTGGCCAGCAGAGCGCCTCTTGGTCAGGCCCCAACCTGGTATGGTTACCCCTGCTCTTTTCCCTGTGGCTGGCTGCTGTTGGTCTTCTGGAGACAGGATTGGGGCTCGGCTGGTCCTGTCCCCACCGGCCTGCTGCCCTCCAGAGCCTGGGCTTCCCGAGGTGGTTCCACAGCCTGAGAGGGCCAATGGAACTTTGGAAGCACCCAGCTGTATCATCATTTCTTCCTGCATTTCTGAGAGCAGATCAAGGCCTGATAATGACCCTAGGCCAAGACAGGCTCTGGGAGGTTCAGGGGCCAGACTGGTGTTAACTGAGCTGTCACTCTGTTGAGGATTATAGTTCTCCCTGCACTGAAATGACTTTTGCGTGGGTTTTTCTGCAGCGTTTCCCTTCTGAGTGGGGGAGATGACCCCAAGCACTGCGCTGCTCTGGGAACACAGGTGGAGCTGCGTTCTCCCCTTCATTGAGCTGTGTGGCAGGTGCTTGGCCTGTGCTTTCTTCCTCTTTCTCTTCTGGCCTATGTGCAGCAGGGATTATTGACTTTAATTTACAGATAAGGAAACTGAAGCATGGAGAAACTTGCTGAGGTGGCCCAGCTGATGGTAGAACTAGGATCAAACCCAGGTCTCAGAAGTCCGTGTCTGTCCTCCTACCACTGCCTTCCATGACTGCCCCCCAGAAAGGTCCTCTGGCTTCTGGAAGGCTCTGGGTGGCGCTTACTGGAGATCTTCCCCCTCTCCTCTCCTCCTGGCCTTTCTTTTATCCCTCCTCCTTCTTAGAATTGCTAGGTTCTGGCTCTTGATGTTTTCATGAGGATTAAAGAAGTAAGGCATGGTTAGGGGTAATTGCTAGGCTTCCCCTGGACCAGGGATGGGACTAAAACTGAGGGATACTATGAAGAGACTCAGGTTTGTTCCAGCCACCCCCTTCTGAAGATCCCTCAGTTTCTCTGGCATTGTCTAGGGGACCCACTACTTGGTGGTCACAGAAGGCGTGGGAATGAGGGCCCCAGTCACTGATGTTGTACCCTCTGAGCCAGGGTGACAAAATCTTGACCTCGGGAGGATGGCACCTGCCCTCCCAGGCAGCCCTTCTTTTCTGAGGGACAGGACAGGACAGGCCAGAGGCCGTGTGTGGCCTTACCGCAGACCCTACCTCCTGTTGCCTTCCTGTCTTCTGGTTTTGCAGTGTTTATTTCTCTTCTGAACAGACCAACATTTGCCTCTGAACATGTTGTCTCTGGATGATGAGGTGTTTGTGTTTGTCACTGTTTGGATTGGTGTGTGGAGTGGGGGAAGGGGATAAAATAAACGGGCTATTTTGGAAAGTGGAGGAAAGAACAGAGTCAGTGAGGAACCTCCTGGTTCTTCACCTCAACAGGACTGTGCTGTGCTGGGTGATGGGGCCAGGGCATGCATGCTCTCTGCATTTCTGGGTATAGCCAGTTGTCATGACCCCGGCCCAACCCCCTGACAGTGTGTTCTTCAGGCTGGAGTGGCCACTCAGCGCCTAGGAGGAGGCCCCACCCAGAAATAGGCTTGGCCAACCAAAGACAGCAGCTGAGACGAGGGGCCCGTGCCTCAAGGTATCCTTGGGCGTACCTTTGTCACTTCCAGCCTCAGTCAGAGGGGCTGATGATCCCTCTGCCTGACAGGCTCCCCAGGACCAGATGGAAGACATCAGTCCCTGGGACCCAGTCATTCAGAAAGGTTTACTGACATTGTATGACAGACACTGTGCTGGGTTCTGGAGATACTAAAAATGAGTCAGAGGTGGTCCCCACCCTTGAGAGCCATGTGAGGGGGGCAGGGAAATGGGTGAAGAAAAATGACAACAATGATTCTAGGTCATGAGAGGTGCCACAGTAGTCAGGAAAAATAAAAAGCCCAATAGGAAGCAAGAGGAGGGAGTGATAAGTTCTACCTTACATGGGATGGGGGAGAAGTTTGGCAAGAAAATAGCAGTTGAGCTGGGTGGGCCTTGTAAGATAATGACTTCGTTCCCTTAAGTCATTTTTAGAAAGAGGCAGGTTATAAATACATAGATAAATAAATAAATTTTCAGTGTGGGTGGTGTGAAATCATGCAGCGGTAGGGAAAGGGGAAATCCAGGCTGAGAGACCAGTCCTACATGGGCCCTGGATGGCCGGTAACCAGGAGTTCCTTTCCACTGACTGGGAGGCTCCTGGATCGCCCAGTGGCCTCAAGAAAATGAGTGCGACTTGGCGGAGGGCGGAGAGAGAAGCTGACTCTAGACACTGGCATCAGAGGGTCCTGGTCCAGCCTAAGAGGGGTTGGACCAGGCTCACTCCTAGGGGAGGTATGAGGAGATGGGGGCCATCCCCCAGCCTGGATCTGGGCCTCTGCGCAGCCTCCTGGTGCCCAGGGACACCTCCCACGACAGACTCCCTCCTTTCCTGCTTACCTTCTGCTTCCACTACCTTCCCAGCAGTGCTGGGCACTGGGAAGCTCCGCCCTGCCCCCCACCGCGCAGATCTTCTCCAAGTGTCTTTGGCTGTGTTCTCAATTTTCCCTTCTCCTACACTTCATCCTTAATATAGGTTTTTGGGCATAGATCTCCTTATGTTTATCTGTCCATCTGTCTCCCAGGCCTCCCTTCCCTGGACTCTTCTCCCCTGCCCTTAATGACTCTAAAGTTCCCAGCGACTGGTGTTTGTCACCTCTCCCCTCGTCTAGCCTGGGTGACTCCTGAGACACTCTAGGCCCTGAGTTTCATGGTATCACTTCTCTTAATCCTCAGACAACCTAGAAGGTAGGTTCTGCTCTCCTCCCTTCGAACATACCATGTGCATTATGGCCTCAGGGCATTTGCACTACCTGCTCTGTTGTCTGTGGAATCCTAACTGCCTGTGACTTTCTCTTTTACTGTCAGGTTTTGTTCGAATGTCTCCTTGTCATTTTGTAGTCTAACCTAACTATCCTATTTGAAATACGACCCTCACTATACTTCTTCTCTCTTTTTTTACCTGTAATATTTATGCCACCTGACATGCTATGTGAACAGTCTCCCTGCCTGATAATGTGAAGTTCTAAGTGATAGGGGTGTTTCAGTTTTTGCTGCTGTCCCCAGAACACTGGCTGGTACACAGTAAGCACTTAGTTTTCCATTTTATAAATGAACATCCTGAGGAGGCCAAAAGAGGCTAAGAAACTCATGCAAAGTCTCATAGACAGGATCAAACTGGACCCATAAGGATGTAACCTGACATTCCCACCAGGACAGGCTTAGGGGAGGGAGCGGGAGACGGGCTGACCCGCTGAAACACCTGGGCTTTGGGAGGTAGGCGGCTCCCTTGAAGCTGCTTCTCCGTCCAGGGTTCCAGAGTACCAGGACCACGTCCTCTTCCTGCTTGGCTGCAGGCAGCGCCAGTTCACACCAGCAGTTTTCTGCTGGGGCAGTCGCAGAACATGGCCTGTGTCTCACACAGTGGGACGAGCTGACAGCTCCCGCCATAAAAATCAGGGCAAGGCGCTTCTTCCAGGCCTCAGTTCCTTCATCTGCAAACGCAGAAAGGGAGTTGAGCCAATGACCCTCCGAGTGCTTCCTGTTTCAGAAAAGCCAGAATTCTGCGGCGTGTGCTTTTGGAAGCTGTTTGCAGGAGTCTCTAGGCCTCAGCACTGAAGCCACTTTGTTGGGCACTTGCTGTGTAGACGCTCGTTTAGTCCTATAGTGACAGTGTAAGGTGTGGACTAGTGCTGTCCCCTCTGACCCACTGGGTACCAGCTGTAGGCAGGGTCAGGATGAGGTTTTGCAGTCCATCCCGGTCAGTCTGTCAGCCCACGGACCCCAGCCCTCTTCTATGCTTGGTCTGGCGGCACAGGGCCTGTGCAGAGGGCTGGACACCGCCTGCTCTGAAGAATGTCCCCATCGTACTTGACAGAAATCTGGAGCTTGAGGCGCTGGCCCCTCGCCCGCTGGAGCTGCTGCAGCCAACTCCTGCCTGGTCCCCTTTTGCTCTAGGAAGCCCTCAGTCAAGGGAGTAGGGGAAGAAAACAGCATCCATGCCCCTTAGTCTCATCCCTGCCGGGGGGAAGAGCCCCAATACCAAGCAGGTCCACCACTCAGGAAATAATCCAGCTTGGAGAAAAAGTTAGGAGAAAAAGGGGTCATCTGGGCCTTGAACTGGAACTTGTAACCTGGGGACACACATGGGACAGTTCTGGGTTTAGAAAAAGTAGCAGAAGTGAGGAGAGGCAGCGTTAGTGAGGAGTTGGTCCCTAACCTGGGAGGGGCTTTATATCTCAGGCCTGAAGAGGGCTTTGCCTGCTGCAGAAGGAGCCATGATGGGCAGCTGCGGATAGAAGCAGGTGCCTTGTCCCCCAGGGTAAGAGGAGCCCAGGCCACACCATACCCCTCCCGCTCTGCTCCTTTGCTTAACCCCTTGGCAGCTCTTCCTGAACTTGTTTTTCCAAGTCACTAATTAACCTCCCTCTTGGACTCCCTGGTGGGCTGGCTCTCTTGGCTAACTGTCCTCAGAGACTACGCTCAGCTTCTCCTGCCTCCTCTTTGAGCTAGGAGGTGCTATTCCCACCCCTTAGTGCAGTCCCTGGGCTGCTCTGGTTAAGGAGTGGAGCCTGGATCACCATCACCACGGGCCACCACAGACAGGTGCCTTTCCCAGCTCCCTGGGGGTTTCTGTGGAAAGCCTGTATTAGCCAGCATTGTCCAGGCGGCCCATTTCTCAGGAGAGGGAAAATGAGGCCTGCAAAGACACTTGAAACTTGCCTTTCCCAGGAGAAGCAGACAGGGAAAGCTCCAGGCCAAGGTATCAAGTAGGGAGAGTGGCTGTGGTCCCTGCCCCTCTCCTGCCTTTTCTTCCCATGCCATTTCTGATTAATCTACCTGAGCAGAAGTGTGTAAATTGAGGTATGGCATCCTGTATAATGGGAGATTTGTCCTAAGCCCTAAGAGAATACATCCTCAGGGGCGACACAGGATGGGGAGCTGGCTGGGAGCAGGCTTAACTCAGAGCTGGTGTTCCTGGCTGAGAATGGAAGCCTGCTCAGGGAATCGTAAAGACAGGGTGATATGAAGGGAAGGTGCAGACATATCTTAAGAGTTAGCAATTCTAGTCTGGTTTTCACTATTCTGGATGTGTGATCTGAGGTAAGTGACCTTTCTGACTCACAGGTCCTCCTTCATAAAGGGGGATGATGAAGCTTGTCTCCAGGTCCCCATGAGTGTCAAAGGCAGTGGCTCACAGGGAGGTGTGAGGCAGAGCACAGGCAGCCAGCCAGTGTCCACGGCCTCCTGTTCCAGGAGCCCCGGAGGTGTGGCTTCTTTGTTTCCCCAGATCACTTGTGTTCTGCATGGGTGTTTGTAGTCAGAAGAACAAGTTCCTCACTTCCCTCCCAGCATAGACTCCCCTGGAGAAAGACCTCTTTGAGAGGTAGGTCTGAGTCTTCCTTCATTGGAATGGCAAGACCATGACGAGGTAGAAATCAGGACAGAACAGGCTTGGGGTTGACGAATGATCACGGGGCCACAAGTCCCCCTCACCACCTACTTGGGCTCAGCACTCTGCTCCAGAGGAAGCCCAGCCCACCACTTAGCTGGACAGGTAGCAGCAAGGGGCCAGGGTCTGGGCACAGCAACAGGCATGCTGGATGGCGTGGCATGAATAACAGATAAAGGCTCCGTCACTGACATTGCACGTGTATTTCATCTCCATTCATAATGATTGGACACTTAAGCCTCACTCCTGTGAGTGCGGCTGTCATCATTCTAGCTCAGATCCCAGCAGCTGTCAGAATCAGCCACTGCTAATCTGAACCTAATGGGTACAGTTCATTTTTCTTTGGAGCCCAGTGTCCCAGGAGATAGCAGTTTGTGGAAAGGGGTAAGACTGGTTGTTCTGGGCAGACACTATCTCCTGCCTAGGCGCATGGTGTATCCTTTCAGGACCTTCTTTACTGTGTAGTCAGTCAGCAAGCATATCCTGAGATGAGAGGTGGGAGAGAAGAATTGAGCCTGGCTTGAGGCGGCTGGAGATTGGAGCTGTGGTTAACAAAATCAGCCAGTGGAGATCCTGCCTCTGAGCATCCTAAAAGCAGTGGATCTCAAACTTCAGTGTGCATCAGAGTTACCTGGAAAGTTTACTAAGATTACTGGCCCCTGTATGAGTGGGGATTGAAGTTTGCCTTTCTAGTCACTTTCTGGGACCTGATGCTTTTGGTCTAGGACCTGATTTTGAAGACCTTTTCTTAAGGCCTGGTCACTCCAGCCATGGTCTGTAGATGAAACTTCACCCAACAGCTTGTGAGCAAAGTAGAATTGTAGGCCCTTCCCTAAAACCCCTGATCGAGAGTCCCACTGGAGGAAGATTCTCAGCTGGTTTGTACAACCACTCTAGTCAGAGGACCCTAAAGCAGTGGGTCAGAGTGGGCAGAGCCACCACGGCCAGACCAGGCATCTGCAGCGCCCTGGCTGTTACCTCTGACGAAGTGCAGTCTTGTCTGTTCCACAGCAGAAGTTAGTATTATCTCTAGACCACCTAAGCAGGGGGATAAAGATTTCCTGAGGAGAGAATTTCAGCCCCAGACTCCCCTCAACCACACCTTTCATCTCATGGACTGCCTGGTGGCTATGTGCCCACTCCAAGAGCACAGGCCCCTGTCCCCAGTGGAGTCCACCCATCCCTGTCTTGACAGCTGTCCTGTACTCCTCCCTACCCACAGGTGGTGGCCTTTGCCTCTCTCTTCTTCATCCTGGTTTCCATCACCACCTTCTGCCTGGAGACCCATGAGGCCTTCAACATTGACCGAAACGTGACGGAGATCCACCGGGTGGGGAACATCACCAGCGTGCGCTTCCGGCGGGAAGTGGAGACAGAGCCCATTCTGACGTACATCGAGGGTGTGTGTGTGCTGTGGTTCACCCTGGAGTTCCTAGTGCGCATCGTGTGCTGCCCAGACACCCTGGACTTTGTCAAGAATCTGCTCAACATCATTGACTTCGTGGCCATCCTGCCCTTCTACCTGGAGGTCGGGCTGAGCGGCCTGTCATCCAAGGCAGCCCGTGATGTGCTCGGCTTCCTGCGTGTGGTACGCTTCGTGCGTATCCTGCGGATCTTCAAGCTCACGCGCCACTTCGTGGGGCTCCGAGTGCTGGGCCACACCCTGCGTGCCAGCACCAATGAGTTCCTGCTGCTCATCATCTTCCTGGCCCTGGGCGTGCTCATCTTTGCCACCATGATCTACTATGCTGAGCGCATCGGGGCCAGGCCCTCCGACCCACGGGGCAATGACCATACCGACTTTAAGAATATCCCCATTGGCTTCTGGTGGGCTGTGGTCACCATGACAACGCTTGGGTACGGGGACATGTACCCCAAGACATGGTCAGGCATGCTAGTGGGGGCACTGTGTGCACTGGCTGGTGTGCTCACTATTGCCATGCCTGTGCCAGTCATTGTCAACAACTTCGGCATGTACTATTCTCTGGCCATGGCCAAGCAAAAGCTGCCCAAGAAACGGAAGAAGCACGTACCTCGGCCAGCTCAGCTCGAGTCACCCCTTTATTGCAAGTCTGAGGAGACCTCTCCCCGGGACAGCACCTACAGTGATACCAGCCCCCCTGCCCGGGAAGAGGCTCTGGTTGAGAGGAAACGGGCAGGTGAGTGGGGCTTGGGAAAGAGGGCGGAGCCCTCTCCCATCATGGCTGAGGGATTCCCAGGTCAATCCCAGCCCTTGGAATTTAGGACAGTGCTTCCCAAAATACAGATGTGCTTTTATGAGGGCAAAATATCAAAGGCTGAATTTCTCTGTTTCCTAACTTCCACAGTCCATGGAGTGGATCTTCTGTGCAGTACAGGCCATTGTGAGTAGGAATGGGGCTGTGTGATAGAAGCTTCAGTTTCTGCTCCTCTTAGTGATTGTGCTCTGTGCCCTGAAACCAGTCCCTCACCTAATCTGGGAATGAATTTCTCTCCTGTGAAATAGAAATGATGGATCAGTATCCTAGCCCCACGATGCTGGTACAACCCAAATGAATGATGGGTATAAAAGCACCTGAAGAAGTCACACTTAGGTAATGTCAGACGCTGTCATTATTAGCCAGAGAGCAGGGCAGCTGTTCTTCCAAGGTGCATCAACACATGAATCACTTCTTTGCCAATGTTCGAGTCTGGTGTCTCTTGGCCTAAAAAATGTGATAACGTAACAGCAGTGGGAGGCCGCCCTCCGTTCAGCACAATCTGGATTGAGTCCTGGGCTCAGGGTTTCACATGAGATGGAAGGGAACCGAGGGGTGGGGCCATAGTGGAGAGACTGATGCCTGCGTCTGCGTCTGCAAGGGGGCCTTGGGCTTCAAGTTCTGTCCTTCAGGGACTGGAGAGGCCATCTCCAAAAAGTGTACTCTTCCTGGGTCAGGAGACAGGGAGAGAAGTTGACTCCGGGGCCAGCAGCACAGAGCTAGGCTGGAGGGCAGGTAAGTCAGCTGTTAGGGTGGGATGGGCTGCAGAGGAGGTGGGATGCCTGGAACGGGGGCCTGCTGGATGCCAGCCCTAGGGGCTGGGCTGGCCAGGAAATTGAGGCTGAACAAAGTGAGATAGTTCTCTAGGGGAGGTGCCAAGTCAAAGCACTTGCCTCTAGCCCTTTGACACGTGCCCACCATGCATACCTGGGACATCCTCCCCTGGGCTCATCAGAGGTTGTGGTCTTCCTTGACCTGCCGGAGCGGTGATACTCAGGGTGTATGGTTCTCCCCGCTGTGGTGTGCCCCTCCCCATCCCTGAATGCATGTCTCCTGGGGGACTTGAGCTGCCCTCCCATGCTTGCTGAAGACTCAGAATTCTTCTGTTCAAATGTAGCAATCCTTAATGGTCTTGTGAGCCATG
Organism: Petromus typicus; assembly: GCA_004026965.1. Lineage (NCBI taxonomy): Eukaryota > Metazoa > Chordata > Mammalia > Rodentia > Petromuridae > Petromus > Petromus typicus. Next base: position 70,833 of record PVIR01004626.1, read on the forward strand.
CCTGTCTCCTGCCCTGCATGTTTAGCCGCTCCAAGGGCTCTCTTGGCAGTGCCCAGGCCTCTGTCTTGAGACAGGGAGGCCCTCTTCTCCAGGTCTTCGGTGCCTCCTGACCAAGGCAAGAGGCTGGGCTCTGAGGCTCAGCAATGGAGAGGAGTTAGCTTTCTGTGCAGAGGCCCTCCCCAGGATGTAGGAGAGTTCAGTGAGGAGAGGTTCTCCAGTCCTCTGGGCGCTGCCTTGAGCCTAGCTGTCTGTGAGTAAGAATAACTAATGTAAGAGTGAAGGGATAGAAGAGCAATGGACACCACTGTGTAGGTTCAACACTCATGGCTCGACCCCTCGCCCCAGCCAGTGAGGAAATTCTCCACAGGAATGCAGACTCATTGAAAAGCCAGCCTGAGCCAGACCGAGAAGGAAGCAGAGTCTGCCGCAGCCTGGGCTGGTCTCATGGGCACCCGAGAAGGCAGAGCTAGGGGAGCCTGTTGTTGGGTATCTGTGCTGTGCTCCACCCCCAAGGAAGACTAGACTGAGGAGGGGAGGGAAGCCACCTTCAGACAGGTACAGCAACCAACCCTCGGCCCTGGCCCCTAGTACCAGTGCCCCTCCCACTGATGCGTGGACCTTCCTTGGGTTGGGGAAATGGCACACTGGGTCTTGGGTCTGAGTGCCCTCAGGTGGCCCCAAGAGGAAAGCCCAGGCAGCCCCTCACAGCCTCCTTTCTGTCTACTCCCTTCAGACTCTAAGCAGAACGGAGATGCCAATGTGGTGCTGTCTGACGAGGAGGGAGCTGGACTCACCCAGCCCCTGGCCTCTGCCCCCACCCCCGAGGAGCGCCGGGCCTTGCGACGCTCTGGCACGAGAGACAGAAACAAGAAGGCGGCTGCCTGCTTCCTGCTCAGTGCTGGGGACTATGCCTGTGCGGATGGCAGTGTCCGGAAAGGTATGGCTCCCTGGGCTGGGCAGGTGGGGAGCCCCCAGAGAGCAGAGCCTCTCCAGCCCTACCCATACAGCTTGAGGTCCCCCCTCCCCGGAGCCCATGGCCACCATCTCCTGTGCCTTGGATCTGTCCCCGCTTTTAGAACAAGTATCAGTCTTCCAGTTTCTGAATCAGATAGGCCTTCAGCCTCCCAAAGGGTCCACAAAATCTTCCCCAGAAGGTTCCTCACAAAGAAAAACAGTGCTAGAGGGTTGAGGGACACTGGGTCAGGGGCTTAGCCTCTCCCACCATTTTTAGTACCTTCTCTGCCCCTGGGTCCTGCTGCGGCCTTCAGGCCCAGGCCACAGGTCACTGCCAGCCTTTCAAGATTCCCTTGAACTTAGCTAAGATTTTTCCAAGTTGTCCCTAGAGGTGCCCTCAGCAGTCAGGAGTCAGACGCCAGGACTTCAGAGCACCCCACACAGGCCCTTTCGTCCCATCCGTCACATAGAGCCCGGAAACAGAGTGGGCCAACCTGGATCTGCAAGCGTCCTGAGTGCAGTAGCCCTCAAAGGACGGCCAGGGGTGACCAGGGGCTGGGTGGGCAGGCACCGGGCCCATCTGAGGAGAGTTCTGAAGGGTCTGGAGGGTTAACGGGACCAGCTCCTTCCCTGCCTGTTGCTGAAGGCTGGAATCCCATCAGCTGCCGCAAGCCCATGGCGGAGCAGCATAGAGGTGGGCCCGTGGCTCTAGGGATTCCTGGCCTGGGAGAGGGGAGCAGAAGAGACCAGGGGAAGGTGAGGGTCACACACCACTCCTGCGCTGTTTCCACTCACTTTTTTGTTTTTCCCGTCCCTGAGACCTCAGTGCCATAAAATCTACTACGTTCTAGGACTCCCCCACATAGTAACTTCTCTGCAAGTTCTTTGGCCACTTCTTAGCCAGTCTGATTCTCCACTCCCTATTTCCCACTCCCCTCAAACTGGAAACCCATCCTGGATTGGGTGAGGAAGAGGCAGTGGCTACTGCAAAGAGAGCCTGTGATGTTTCCGGCTGCCTAAACATATATCCCGGATGCACCATCCAGGCAGGCTTCTGGGTACCTTCCCAAACCCCTCCTTCTCTGCCCAGTCAGTGTCACTGGTCCTACACGATCCCCAGGCCACCTTGACTGATGGGCCCTGAGACCCCTGGGTTCAGCTTTGCAGAAGCATCGGCAGTGGTCTGCCACCTGCAGGGAGATGGCCTGGAGGCCTTAACTAAATGCTTACAGATGGAGTGTGCTCAGAGCTTGTACACCTGTCACCCTGCGCCCCAGTCTCAGGCCCAGAACATGCCCTTCTCTCCTAACTCCTACCCTATACATGCAGGGCCTCCACTGTGTCCTCATTTGGATACCCAGAGTCTGGCTGTACCTGCAGCCATAAAATGTGGGGTGACTTGAGCAGAGGCAGCTGAGGGTCAAACCCTTTTGTTTCCCTCTCTGCACTGTCACACGTTCAGTGGAAGCAAAAATGTGGAGGATTCCACCAAGCAAGTAAGGAGGGGCCTGAGGCACCGGGGACAGCTGCACCTACAGAAGGGGGTGCACGTGCACGTGTAGGGGTGGGGGAGCCTCTGCCCCCTACCCTGTTCCTCTTGGTGCCTGTGGTACCCAGATGCTCTATTTTCAAAATGCCTCCACACTGCTTCTTGGCAACAAGCATGTAGCTCAGCCAATTAGAGTGACCTTCGAGAGGGAACAGGTGGGTTGCTGGGAAACAGGCCCTGCTAAGCAAGCATGGCAATTAACATTGCCAAATTCCCAGTGCGCACTCAACTTTCCCCACGCGGTGCCATGCCGCACCTTAGCGCACACCAAACTAAGCTACGTTTAGGACCCGGAGTGAGTGGACCGGAGCCTCCTGCAGCCATCCTCACAGACCCCATCACTGGCCTGTAGCTGCCTGTGTGTCAGTGTCAGCTCCCTGGATGAATGTGGTCCATGCTCATTAGGGGTGTCTTAGGGTAGAGAAGATCGTTGCTGTAAGCTGCAGGGTCTTTGTGCAGCTGGATTCTCAGGAGACTGAAGGTAACTTCTCTGGAGATAGGACAAAACGAAGGTCAGTTAGGTGTGGGGCGCTGGAATCCGTCCTCAGGGACCCAGGAGATGCAGAGGCCTGGGTGAGATTCAGAGCCTCTCCCGGGAGGGACAGACCCATCCGGCCTAGCCCTGGGCCATCCTGGATGGAGCATACATTCCACAGAGCCGTCCTGTCAAGGAGCACTGCCCCTCTGACCCATGTGCCTTTTCTTCACCAAGGCTGTGCAAAGTCCCGGAGTCTAAACAACATAGCCGGAGCGGCTGGAACCAGCCTGGGGCTCTCTCCACTGGCATCGCGGTACAGCTCACCCTATTCTCCAAGAAAGCTCCTGCTGTCCCACCCCTTTCACCCTCTCACTAGCCCCCCGCCAGGCCCCTCAGGCCCTTAGCCAAGCCCTTAGCTTTCCTTACCTCTGGGCGCAGGAACACACACAAGCAGGCACATCACCTACACTCCCAGCCCCCTTTGCTCCCGGGCCTGTGGGAGCAGAGGGAAGGAGACAAGGATCACGCTGGAGAGTCCAGGCCCTGAGCTGGGTGCTCCTCAAGACATTCAGCTTTGGATCCCGAGCAGAGAGGAAAGAGGGCTCACACCCAGAGCTCCTACCCTCCCTCACCCTGTGTCTTCAGGGCCGTAGGTGCTGGGACACCCATGCCCTGCCTCCCCTCAGGACCCCATGGGCCAGGCCTCATGCCCGTGCTCCTAGAACCTGTCACCTCACTGGGGAGTCAGGCCTTTGTTAATATTCTTAATCACACCAAATGCATTTCCATTCCTAGTGGCCTTTAACCAGTAACCAAACAGCCTGTCTGTCTGTCTGCCTCTCCATTGCACATGAGGCCAGTGAGAAACAAGGCTGTTGTGTAGGGCATCTCTGCTGGCATAAGGGGGCTCTGACTCTCCCAAAGAGCAGTGTCCACAGGCTGTGGTGCCCTGGGAGAGGGGACCTGATGTTTTCACCTCTCGCCTGGGGCGCAGGTGGGAGCTGCTAGAGTCGAAGCCCCAAAATTGGTGTAGACCACAGGTGGCTGCCTAGGTGCAGGAGGACTTCCTCTCTGGGAAGCTGAGCCCAGATTGAGGGGGTGACACCCAGTGGCGGTGCCCAGCCTCCCATCTGCGACCCGCACTGCAGCATCTCTCCACACGGCTTCCTCTGCTTCCGCGATAGCGTTCCTCCCTCTCCAGCTCCCTCAGACTCCCAGCCCTGCCTCTGAGTCACCTGCCACTCCCACCCAGCCTCTGCGTTCCGTATTCCTGCCAGAACCAGAGACTCATCTAATTTCTATAATTAAGTGTATTCATTTACCTAACGAGTCCGGGAGCACAACAGGTCTGTGAGTCATTGGGTGAATAGGGGTACACCTTGCTCAGGGACAGCTGAGGGGAAGCGAGGAGACAGAAGCCACCCTGCCCGCACCTGCTCCTGCTGCTCCCAGGGAGGCCCACACCTGCCAGCCAGCCCTCCCCCAACAGCCCTCCTCCCCCCAGACCCAGGAGCCAAGGCCTCAGCTGAGACGCTTCCTGTTTTACCTGACGGGAATTAGACCTGACAGCAGAGCCGTTTGCCTGGCAATTTTTAGAGTCAGATTATGCAACTTTGTAGCAGGAGTGACTAAGGAAAGTCCATATCTGCTGTCTCCAGGGTGGCAAGACAGGCAATGCAAGACAGCTTTTAGGGCTCTGGCAGGAGGTTCGGTGATCTGGGGGCCACCTAAAAAGGTGCCCTGGACAGAAAGATCAGGTTGTCTCCTGGAGCTAGGGTGTGGTGGGAAGCCTGTGCAAGGAACATTGCCATTTCAGTGCCTCCATTGGCTCCAAGCAGCCACAGACCTGTAAGGAAGGTCTGCACAGTAGGCGTCCCACTAGATCCCCCGGCCCTGCCATGGTCTCTGAGTCCTACCTGTCCCTTCGTCTTAGAATGAAGTGACTCCTCAGAATTGAGATGATACAGGGGCAGCTGTGTGACCGCCCTTTAAGTGGGGCGATAGGACAGCCTGTGGGGAAGATGGAGACACCAGCAAACCGCCCCCCCCCCACCCTTGGAGTACAGCCTGAGAGCCCACCTTCCTCACAACGTGTCCAACCCTGCTCCACTGAGCTCCCAGCACATAGGGTCCTGGGCGGGGCCTAATGGGTCGGGACTAGCTGGGTGTTGGACTAGTGTGCACAGCTATATTCTCGGCTGACTCGCTACTGTGGTTCAGGGAGCTGAGGTGGCTATTTCTGTGGCAGCCCTCAAGTTGTCAGGAGCCCAGGTTTCCACGGCACCCACCGCCTCCTCCCCTCTTCCCTCCTACAGGGATGGGCATGCTCATGGCACCCCTGTGGGGGGCACAGATGTCCCTGGGTGACATGATGCAGAAGTTCCGGGCCGGAGCCCCCCAGTGCCTGGAGGAGGAGGCTCCCGTGAGCCCACCCAACTCTGTCTTTCTTGGGGAGAAACAAGGCCCAGCTGGTGGGGGAGCTGTGTGCATGAGGCCTGCCAGCTGCTACCTCTCAGAACCTCTGGGCCTTCCCAGGGATCCAGGAAAAGGTGAGCCCCGGTATTTGTGGAGCTCTCATGTACTTCAGGCCTATCTGTGCTTCAGCCCCCACCCCCAGGCCTTGGGCATCCCTTCTTGAGAGAAGGCTTCATCCACCCACACTCTGAGAGTGTAATTCACTTTTCCTTGGATCGAACTTGGACTCGCACCCAGTATTTCAGTTTTTAGAAACCTTTCTCTCCAGCTGGGCCTCACCTTCTGCCCACAGAGCAGGGAAGCAACCCATACAGGAGCTCTTAGACTCACTGTGCGTACCAGGACCAGCTAGAGAGGGCTCTCACCCCCAAGCTTCCGTGAGGTGCCACCAGAGGGAAAGTGACTCTTCATCCTATGGCTGACAGGAACTGGAGGGGAGGAGGGCCTCGCTGTAGGCTGTAGGAGGTGCTTTGGGGTCAGGGTTGCCCTTCACAGAGCACCTGGGAGAGCAGGACCTCCGCTGCCCTGAGCAGTGTCACTCTCTAACAACCCTGACATCCTCCTGGTCCCATAAGTGGGTTCTCAAATAAGATTCTGAGGTAGTTCCCACCTTGCAGAGGCCCCCAAGGATATAAAGAATCATAGAAGCCAGTGAAAAAGCCACTGATGTCCAGGCATGGTGCCATACATCTATAGTCCCAGCTGCTTTGGAGGCTGAGTCAGGAGAATAAAAATTCAAGTTCAGCCCAGGTGACTTAGAGAGATGATGTCTTAAAAAACAAAAAAGATTGGAGATAGAGCATGTGGGAGGCCCTGCAGTATTGAAAAAAAAAATCCATCCAAGCCCATTCTGTCCCCGCAGAATTCCTCTTTTCTGTTTCCCACCACCCTGGCCAAGACCCCGTGGTATCCGAGACCTTCCTACCAGCGTGCCTTAGGACCTAGTGGCCTATGGGAGCCCAGTGGCACTCCCATTTCTCTAGCAAGCCGGACCAGTGATTGGATGTTGCTCCTTTCACACACACCGGTCAGTGTTAGGGAAGACCACAGCGCCCTCTGCTTGTCCACACAGTTGGCTTCTCTGACTTCCTCCAAGAACACTGTGGGCCAAAGGGCAGTGTTTAAGCATAGATGGGCTTGCAGTCTTTAGGGGATAGAAATTGTCACTACAGGGCCGGGGAGTTAGCTCAGTGGTTCCGGCGCCTGTCTTGCAAGCGCAAGGGCCCGGGTTCGATTCCCTGGTAACCACATAACAATACTGGGTGTGGAGACCCACACCCAGCAGCAACCAGTACCACATACCACAGTGCCGGGCGTGGTGGCTCACGCCTGTAATCCCAGCACTCGGGAGGCAGAGGCAGGAGGA